>JAUPFR010000293.1:0-40632 GCA_036925125.1 Oreortyx pictus | reverse complement strand
TGTAGGGTCCCCGGAGCTGTGGGGTCCTGGGGCTGTGGGGTCCCGGGGCCATGGGGTCCCCGGAGCTGTGGGGTCCCCGGAGCCGTGGGGTTCCAGGGCTGTAGGGTCCCCGGAGCTGTGGGGTCCTGGGGCTGTGGGGTCCTGGGGCCGTGGGGTCCCCGGAGCTGTGGGGTCCCCGGAGCTGTGGCATCCCTGGAACCGTGGGGTCCCCGGAGTCATGGGGTCCCTGGAGCCGTGGGGTTCCAGGGCCGTGGGGTCCCCGGAGCTGTGGGGTCCCCGGAGCTGTGGGGTCCCCTGAGCTGTGGGGTCCCTGGAGCCGTGGGGTTCCAGGGCTGTACGGTCCCCGGAGCTGTGGGGTCCCGGGGCCATGGGGTCCCCGGAGCTGTGGGGTCCCGGAGCTGCGGGGTCCCGGGGCCATGGGGTCCCCGGAGCTGTGGGGGCCCCGGAGCTGTGGGGTTCCAGGGCTGTAGGGTCCCCGGAGCTGTGGGGTCCTGGGGCTGTGGGGTCCCAGGGCCGTGGGGTCCCGGGGCCGTGGGGTCTCCGGAGCTGTGGGGTCCCGGGGCCGTGGGGTCCCGGGGCCGTGGGGTCCCCGCTCACCTCTCGCGCGAATATCCGCTCGCGGGCGCGCTGATACTCCTCCTCGCGCTCCTCGATGGATTTGCTCCTCCTCCCGTCCTGCAAGGGGAGTCTGATCTGAGGGGACAAACACAGCTCAGCGATGTGGGATGGACCGCACGGGGACCCCAGAACCGCACGGGGACCCCAGAACTGCTCGGGGACCCCAGAACCATTTGGGGACCCCAGAACCACACGGGGACCCCAGAACTGCTCGGGGACCCCAGAACCATTTGGGGACCCCAGAACCATTTGGGGACCCCAGAACTGCTCCAGTTCCCTGGAACTGCTCAGTGACCTCAAAACGACTCGGGGATCCCAGAACTGCACGGGGACCTCAAAACAACTCTGGGACCTCAGAATGGCTCAGGGACCCCAGAACCATTTGGGGACCCCAGAACTGCTCGGGGACCCCAGAACCACTTGGGGTCCCCAGAACCGCTTGGGGACCCCAGAATCACTCAGGGACCCCAGAACCACTTAGGGACCTCAAAACCGCTTGGGGAGCCCAGAACTGCTCAGGGACCCCAGAACCACAAGGGGACCCCAGAACCACATGGGGACCCCAGAACTGCTCAGGAACCCCAGAACCACATGGGGACCCCAGAACTGCTCAGGAACCCCAGAACCACATGGGGACCCCAGAACCACAAGGGGACCCCAGAACCACAAGGGGACCCCAGAACCACATGGGGACCCCAGAACCACAAGGGGACCCCAGAACCACAAGGGGACCCCAGAACCACATGGGGACCCCAGAACTGCTCAGGAACCCCAGAACCACATGGGGACCCCAAACACCCTCATCCCGACCGCTCGAGGTCAGGGATCGTGGGGTGCCGGGTTGGGGGTACAGATGGGTGCCACAAAATCCCGGAGCGTGGGGTGGGGGTGGGGGTGGGGGTGTGGGGGGGTCCCCGCTCCGCGCCCCGTACCTGATGGTCGTCCCGCTCCGCGCTGGTGTCATCCCGTTTCAGGATGAAGCGCTGCGGGAACTCCGCGCTCTTCTCATCCTTGATGTGCTCAGAGAACCTCTGCTCGGGGCTGCGGGAACAGCGGCTCTCGTCACGGGGAGCGGAACCCGCGCCGGACAAACGCGAACGGGACACCCCAAAGAGGCACCGCGCCCCCAAAACAGGCGCACGAACCAGCCCCTAAAACCCGCCCTGGGAGCTGGGGGTGGGAACGGGGAGGGGACGGGGAGGGGACGGGGAGGGGACGGGGAGGGGAAGAGGAAGGAAGGGGGAGGGGGAGGGGGAGGGGGAGGGGAAGGGGGAGGGCGAGGGAAGGAAGAAGAGGAAGGAAGGGGGAGGGGGAGGGGGAGGGGAAGGGGGAGGGCGAGGGGAAGGAAGAAGAGGAAGGAAGGGGGAGGGGGATGGGAGCGGGAGGGGAAGGGGAATGGGGAGGGAGAGGGGAAGGGGGAGGGGGAGCGGGAAGGGGGAGGGGGAAGGGGGAGGGGAAGGAAGGGGAGAGGAAGGAAGGGGGAGAGGAAGGAAGGGGGAGGGGAAGAGGAAGGAAGGGGGAGGGGAAGAGGAAGGGGAGAGGAAGGGGGAGGGGAAAGGGAAAGGGGAGGGAAACAGGGAGGGGGAGGGGGAGGGCGAGGGGAAGGAAGGGGAAGAGGAAGGAGGAGGGGAAGGGGAAGAGGAAGAGGAAGGGTAAGGAAAAGGGAAAGGAAGGGGGAGGGGGAGGAAAAGGAAGGGGAAGAGGAAGGAAGGGGGAGAGCAAGGGGAAGGGGGAGGGGAGGGCGAGGGAAGGAAGGGGAAGAGGAAGAGGAAGAGGAAGGGAAGGGAAGGGAAGGGAAGGGAAGGAAGGGAAGGGAAGGGAAGGGAAGGGAAGGGAAGGGAAGGGAAGGGAAGGGAAGGGAAGGGAAGGGAAGGGAAGGAAGGGAAGGGAAGGGAAGGGAAGGGAAGGGAAGGAAAAGGAAAAGGAAAAGGAAAAGGAAAAGGAAAAGGAAAAGGAAAAGGAAAAGGAAAAGGAAAAGGAAAAGGAAAAGGAAAAGGAAAAAGGAAAAGGAAAAGGAAAAGGAAGGGGAAGGGGAAGGGGAAGGGGAAGGGGAAGGGAAGGGGAAGGGGAAGGGGAAGGGGAAGGGGAAGGGGAAGGGGAAGGGGAAGGGGAAGGGGAAGGGGAAGGGGAAGGGGAAGGGGAAGGGGAAGGGGAAGGGGAAGGGGAGGGGAAGGGAAGGGGAAGGGGAAGGGGAAGGGGGAGGGGGAGGGGGAGGGGAAGGGGGAGGGGGAAGGGGAGGGGGAGGGAGGAAAAGGAAGGGGAAGAGGAAGGAAGGGGGATGGGGAGAGGAAGGGGAGGGTGAGGGAGAGGGGGAGGAGGAGGGAAAGGGGAAGAGGAAGGAAGGGGAAGGGGAAGGGGAAGAAGAGGAAGAGGAAGTGAGGAAGAAGAAGAGGAAGAGGAGGAGGAGGAAGAGGAAGTGAGGAAGAGGAAGAGGAGGAGGAAGACGAAGAGGAAGTGAGGAAGAGGAAGAGGAAGAGGAGGAAGAGGAAGAGGAAGAGGAGGAAGAGGAGGAAGAGGAAGTGAGGAAGAGGAAGAGGAGGAGGAAGACGAAGAGGAAGTGAGGAAGAGGAGGAGGAATAGGAAGAGGCAGAGGAGGAGGAAGAGGCAGAGGAGGAGGAAGAGGCAGAGGAGGGGAGCTCGCTCACACGCGGGTGCAGCCGGTCTTGTTGATGATGACGGCCTTCCCGCTCTGGTCCACGTTGTGGTCCATGCCGAAGTACGCGGCCACGCGGTGCAGCAGCATCCGGTGGTACGACGTCATCTGCGGGAACTTCTTGAACTGACTGCTGGGGGGGGGGGGGGCGGGGCGGGAGCGGCACGGCTCAGGGGGATGGGGGGGCGGCTCCCGGGGGGGGGGGGGAGGGGGGACCCCCCGAAACGGAGGGGGCAGAGGGTCGGGGTGTTGGGGGGGGGGGCGGCTGTGTTGCCGTGGCTCACTTGGTGTCGCCGATGAAGTCCAGGATCTCCTGCTCCAACTTGAGCAGCATCATCCGGTCCCTGCCCCGAAACAGCGGCAAACGGCGCCGTCGGACGGCTCCGCTGCACCCCCAAACCACCTGAACCCCGAAACTGAACCCCGAAACTGAACCCAAAAAAAACAAAAACCCCACTGCCTTATGCCCACCCCGAACCCCAAAACTGAACCCCAAAACTGAACCCCGAAACTGATCCCTGAAACTGATCCCTGAAACTGAACCCCAAAACTGAACCCGAAACTGAACCCCCACTGCTTGGAGCCACCCCGAACCCCGAAACTGAACCCCGAAACTGAACCCCACAACAAAACCCCCACTGCCTTATGCCCTCCCCGAACCCCGAAACTGAACCCCAAAACTGAACCCCAAAACTAATCCCTGAAACTGAACCCCAAAACTAATCCCTGAAACTGAACCCCAAAACTGAACCCCAAAACTGAACCCCCACTGCTTGGAGCCACCCCGAACCCTGAAACTGAACCCAAAAACTGAACCCCAAAACTGAACCCCACAACAAAAACCCCATTGCCTTATGCCCCCCCCGAACCCCGAAACTGAACCCCGAAACAACCCCAAAATGAAACTGCCACTGCTGGCCCCCCCCCCCCGAACCCCAAAACTGAACCCCACAACGAAAACCCCACTGCTGGCCCACCCCCCCCAAACCCTGAAACTGAACCCCAAAACTGATCCCCAAAACTGAACCCCAAAACTGAACCCCCACTGCTTGGAGCCACCCCGAACCCCGAAACTGAATCCCGAAACTGAACCCCGAAACTGAACCCCAAAACTGAACCCCCACTGCTTGGAGCCCCACCCCCGAACCCCGAAACTGAACCCCACAACAAAACCCCCACTGCCGGCCCCACCCCCCCGAACCCCAAAACCAAACCCCCCACCAAAAACCCCCATCGCTGGCTGCCCCCCCAAACCCCGAAACCCAAACCCCACAACAAAACCCCCCCTGCTTGGAGCTCCCCCCGAACCCCGAAACTGAACCCCACAACAAACCCCCCCTGCTTGGAGCCCCCCCGAACCCCAAAACCCAAACCTCACAACGGAAACTCCACTGCTCAGTGATCCCCCGAACCCCAAAGCCGAACCCCACAACGAAACCCTCACTGCTGGCCCCCCGAACCCCAAAACTGAACCCCACAACGAAACACCCACTGCTGCACCCCCCCCGAACCCCAAAACTGAACCCCACAACGAAAACCCCCATTGTTGGCTGCCCCCCCAAACCTCGAAACCCGAACCCCACAACAAAACCCCCAATGCTTGGAGCCCCCCCGAACCCCAAAAGTGAACCCACAACAAAACCACACTGCTGGCCCCCCCGAACCCCAAAACTGAACCCCACAACAAAACCCCCACTGCTGCACCCCCCCCGAACCCCAAAACCGAACCCCACACCGAAACCCCCACTGCTTGGAGCCCCCCTGACCCCCAAAACCCGAACCTCACAACAAAAACTCCCACTGCTCAGTGACGCCCCGAACCCCAAAACCAAACCTCACACCGAAAACTCCCATTGCTTAGTGACCCCCCCGAACCCCAAAGCTGAACCCCACAATGAAACCCCCACTGCTGCCCCCCCCCGAACCCCAAAACTGAACCCCACAACGAAACCCCCACTGCTGCACCCCCCCAAACCCCGAAACTGAACCCCACAATGAAACCCCCACTGCTTGGAACCCCCCTGAACCCCAAAACTGAACCCCACAACGAAAACCCCACTACTTGGAGCCACCCCGAACCCCGAAACTGAACCCCACAACAAAACCCCCAGTGCTGCACCACCCCCCCTGAACCCCCAAACCGAACCCCACACCGAAACCCCCACTGTTGGCTGCCCCCCCCCCGAACCCCAAAACCCAAACCTCACACCGAAAACCCCCATTGCTCAGTGCCCCCCTGAACCCCAAAACTGAACCCCACAATGAAAACCTCCACTGCTTGGAGCCCCCCCGAACCCCAAAACCCGAACCCCACACCGAAAACCCCCATTGCTCAGTGCCCCCCCGAACCCCGAAACCCAAACCTCACACCGAAAACCCCCATTGCTCAGTGCCCCCCCCGGAACCCCAAAACCGAACCCCACAACGAAAACCCCCACTGCTTGGAGCCCCCCCGAACCCCAAAACCCGAACCCTCCACGGAACCCCCCCCACTTTCCCCCCAATTTGGGGTGCTAACGATGTGCGCACACACACACAGCGAGGGTGGGGTAACCCCCCTCCTCCCCCCCACCCCTTCCCCCCAGCTCCATCCGACGTTGGGGTCCCCCCCCTCCCCGGCTCCATCCGAAGTTGGGGTTCCCCCCCCCAGCTCCAGCAGAAGTTGGGGTCCCCCCCCTCCCCCGGCTCCATCTGAAGTTGGGGTACCCCCCCAGTTCCATCCGAGGTTGGGGTCCCCCCCCTCCCCGGCTCCATCTGAAGTTCGGGTCCCCCCCCCGGCTCCATCCGAGGTTGGGGTCCCCCCACCCCAGCTCCATCAGAAGTTGGGGTCCCCCCCCGCTCCCCGGCTCCATCTGAAGTTGGGGTCCCCCCCAGCTCCATCCGAGGTTGGGGTCCCCCCCCTCCCCAGCTCCATCTGAAGTTGGGGTCCCCCCACCCCAGCTCCATCCGAGTTTGGTGTCGTTCCCCCCCCCAGCTCCAGCAGAAGTTGGGGTCCCCCTTCCCCCCCCAGCTCCGTCTGAAGTTGGGGTCGTCCCCCCCCCAGCTCCATCCGAGGTTGGGGTCCCCCCCCCTCCCCGGCTCAATCTGAAGTTGGGGTCCCCCCCCGGCTCCATCTGAAGTTGGGGTCCCCCTTATCCCCCGGCTCCATCCGAGTTTGGAGTCCCCCCCTCCCCGGCTCCATCCGAAGTTGGGGTTCCCCCCCCCCAGCTCCAGCAGAAGTTGGGGTCCCCCTTCCCCCCCCAGCTCCGTCTGAAGTTGGGGTCCCCCCACCCCAGCTCCATCCGAGGTTGGGGTCGTCCCCCCCCCAGCTCCATCCGAGGTTGGGGTCCCCTCCCTCGCCCCGGCTCAATCTGAAGTTGGGGTCCCCCCCCGGCTCCATCTGAAGTTGGGGTCCCCCCTGCCCCCCAGATCCATCTGAAGTTGGGGTCCCCCCCCCAGCCCCATCCGAGGTTGGGGTCCCCCCCCCCCCGGCTCCGCCCGTAGGATTCCTCTGCTCGCACCTCGGGTTTTTCTTCAGCGTATTCACTATGAACTCGTGCAGATCGATCCCGGTGGAGTCCGTGTACTCCTGGCTGGAATCTGAACGGCGGCACAGTGAGCGCAGCACCTGCCCCACACTGCCACGCTATGGGGCGCAGATCGCCCTGCCCCACACTGCCACGCTATGGGGCGCAGATCGCCCTGCCCCACACTGCCATGGGGCACAGATCACCCTGCCCCACACTGCCACGCTATGGGGCGCAGATCGCCCTGCCCCACACTGCCACGCTATGGGGCACAGATCTCCCTGCCCCACACTGCCACGCTATGGGGCGGAGATCTCCCAGCCCCACACTGCCACGCTATGGGGCACAGATTGCCCTGCCCCACACTGCCATGGGGCAGAGATCTCCCTGCCCCACACTGCCACGCTATGGGGCACAGATCGCCCTGCCCCACACTGCCATGGGGCACAGATCTCCCAGCCCCACACTGCCACGCTATGGGGCGCAGGTCTCCCAGCCCCACACTGCCACGCTATGGGGCGCAGATCGCCCTGCCCCACACTGCCATGGGGCACAGATCGCCCTGCCCCACACTGCCACGCTATGGGGCGCAGATCGCCCTGCCCCACACTGCCACGCTATGGGGCACAGATCTCCCTGCCCCACACTGCCACGCTATGGGGCGGAGATCTCCCAGCCCCACACTGCCACGCTATGGGGCACAGATTGCCCTGCCCCACACTGCCATGGGGCAGAGATCTCCCTGCCCCACACTGCCACGCTATGGGGCACAGATCGCCCTGCCCCACACTGCCATGGGGCACAGATCTCCCAGCCCCACACTGCCACGCTATGGGGCGCAGGTCTCCCAGCCCCACACTGCCACGCTATGGGGCGGAGATCTCCCAGCCCCACACTGCCACCCTATAGGTCACAGATCTCCCTGCCCCACACTGCCACGCTATGGGGCACAGATCTCCCTGCCCCACACCGCCACGCTATGGGGCACAGATCGCCCTGCCCCACACTGCCACGCTATGGGGTGCAGATCTCCCTGCCCCACACTGCCACGCTATGGGGCGCAGATCGCCCTGCCCCACACTGCCACGCTATGGGGCACAGATCTCCCTGCCCCACACTGCCACGCTATGGGGCGCAGATCGCCCTGCCCCACACTGCCACGCTATGGGGCGCAGATCGCCCTGCCCCACACTGCCACGCTATGGGGCACAGATCGCCCTGCCCCACACTGCCACGCTATGGGGCACAGATTGCCCTGCCTCACACTGCCACGCTATGGGGCGCAGATCGCCCTGCCCCACACTGCCACGCTATGGGGCGCAGATTGCCCTGCCCCACACTGCCACGCTATGGGGCACAGATCTCCCAGCCCCACACTGCCACGCTATGGGGCGCAGGTCTCCCAGCCCCACACTGCCACGCTATGGGGCGGAGATCTCCCAGCCCCACACTGCCACCCTATAGGTCACAGATCTCCCTGCCCCACACTGCCACGCTATGGGGCACAGATCTCCCTGCCCCACACTGCCACGCTATGGGGCGCAGATCGCCCTGCCCCACACTGCCACGCTATGGGGCGCAGATCGCCCTGCCCCACACTGCCACGCTATGGGGCACAGATCGCCCTGCCCCACACTGCCACGCTATGGGGCACAGATTGCCCTGCCTCACACTGCCACGCTATGGGGCGCAGATCGCCCTGCCCCACACTGCCACGCTATGGGGCGCAGATTGCCCTGCCCCACACTGCCACGCTATGGGGCACAGATCTCCCAGCCCCACACTGCCACGCTATGGGGCGCAGGTCTCCCAGCCCCACACTGCCACGCTATGGGGCGGAGATCTCCCAGCCCCACACTGCCACCCTATAGGTCACAGATCTCCCTGCCCCACACTGCCACGCTATGGGGCACAGATCTCCCTGCCCCACACCGCCACGCTATGGGGCACAGATCGCCCTGCCCCACACTGCCACGCTATGGGGCGCAGATCTCCCTGCCCCACACTGCCACGCTATGGGGCGCAGATCGCCCTGCCCCACACTGCCACGCTATGGGGCACAGATCTCCCTGCCCCACACTGCCACGCTATGGGGCGCAGATCGCCCTGCCCCACACTGCCACGCTATGGGGCGCAGATCGCCCTGCCCCACACTGCCACGCTATGGGGCACAGATCTCCCTGCCCCACACTGCCACGCTATGGGGCGGAGATCTCCCAGCCCCACACTGCCACGCTATGGGGCACAGATTGCCCTGCCCCACACTGCCATGGGGCAGAGATCTCCCTGCCCCACACTGCCACGCTATGGGGCACAGATCGCCCTGCCCCACACTGCCATGGGGCACAGATCTCCCAGCCCCACACTGCCACGCTATGGGGCGCAGGTCTCCCAGCCCCACACTGCCACGCTATGGGGCGGAGATCTCCCAGCCCCACACTGCCACCCTATAGGTCACAGATCTCCCTGCCCCACACTGCCACGCTACGGGGCACAGATCTCCCTGCCCCACACCGCCACGCTATGGGGCACAGATCGCCCTGCCCCACACTGCCACGCTATGGGGTGCAGATCTCCCTGCCCCACACTGCCACGCTATGGGGCGCAGATCGCCCTGCCCCACACTGCCACGCTATGGGGCACAGATCTCCCTGCCCCACACTGCCACGCTATGGGGCGCAGATCGCCCTGCCCCACACTGCCACGCTATGGGGCGCAGATCGCCCTGCCCCACACTGCCACGCTATGGGGCGCAGATCGCCCTGCCCCACACTGCCACGTTATGGGGCGCAGATCGCCCTGCCCCACACTGCCACGCTATGGGGCGCAGATCGCCCTGCCCCACACTGCCACGCTATGGGGCGCAGATCGCCCTGCCCCACACTGCTATGGGGCACAGATCGCCCTGCCCCACACTGCCACGCTATGGGGCGCAGATCGCCCTGCCCCACACTGCTATGGGGCGCAGATCGCCCTGCCCCACACTGCCACGCTATGGGGCGCAGATCGCCCTGCCCCACACTGCCACGTTATGGGGCACAGATCTCCCAGCCCCACACTGCCACCCTATAGGTCACAGATCTCCCTGCCCCACACTGCCACGCTATGGGGCACAGATCTCCCAGCCCCACACTGCCACGCTATGGGGCGCAGATCGCCCTGCCCCACACTGCCACGCTATGGGGCGCAGATCGCCCTGCCCCACACTGCCACGCTATGGGGCGCAGATCGCCCTGCCCCACACTGCCACGCTATGGGGCACAGATCTCCCAGCCCCACACTGCCACCCTATAGGTCACAGATCTCCCTGCCCCACACTGCCATGGGGCGCAGATCGCCCTGCCCCACACTGCCACGTTATGGGGCACAGATCTCCCAGCCCCACACTGCTACCCTATGGGGCGGAGATCTCCCAGCCCCACACTGCCACGCTATGGGGCGCAGGTCTCCCAGCCCCACACTGCCACGCTATGGGGCGCAGATCACCCAGCCCCACACTGCCACCAATAGGGCACAGGTCTCCCAGCCCCACACTGCCACAGTATGGGGCGCAGATCTCCCTGCCCCACACTGCCACGCTATGGGGCACAGATCTCCCAGCCCCACACTGCCACGCTATGGAGCGCAGATCTCCCAGCCCCACACTGCCACGTTATGGGGCACAGATCTCCCTGCCCCACACTGCTACCCTATAGGGCAGAGATCTCCCTGCCCCACACTGCCACGCTATGGGGCACAGATCTCCCTGCCCCACACTGCCACGCTATGGGGCGCAGATCGCCCTGCCCCACACTGCCACGCTATGGGGCACAGATCTCCCAGCCCCACACTGCCACCCTATAGGTCACAGATCTCCCTGCCCCACACTGCCATGGGGCGCAGATCGCCCTGCCCCACACTGCCACGCTATGGGGCGGAGATCTCCCAGCCCCACACTGCCACGCTATGGGGCACAGATCTCCCAGCCCCACACTGCCACGCTATGGGGCGCAGGTCTCCCAGCCCCACACTGCCACGCTATGGGGCGCAGGTCTCCCAGCCCCACACTGCCACGCTATGGGGCAGAGTGACCCGCCGGGTCCGTGCGGCCGCTGACCTCGGGACAGCATCTTCCTGGGCGCTTTGTCTTTGCTCCTTTCCTTGTCGTCCGCCCCATCCCTGCCGCGCTTCTCCTCGTCCCGGTGGGCGGGGCAGCTCCCCGGCAGCGGGATGACGTCCTGCGCGGAAACCCAGCGCTCAGTGCCACCCCATGCCGCCGTGGGTCGGCGGAGCTGTGGGGCGCAGGCTCTGCTCTCGGCCCCTATGGGACCTCCTTCAGCCCCTATGGGATCATCTCTGCCCCTATGGGATCTCCTTCAGCCCCTATGGGATCTCCTTCAGCCCCTATGGGATCTCCTTCAGCCCCTATGGGATCATCTCTGCCCCTATGGGATCCCCTTCAGCCCCTATGGGATCATCTCTGCCCCTATGGGACCTCCTTCAGCCCCTATGGGATCATCTCTGCCCCTATGGGATCTCCTTCAGCCCCTATGGGACCTCCTTCAGCCCCTATGGGATCATCTCTGCCCCTATGGGACCTCCTTCAGCCCCTATGGGACCTCCTTCAGCCCCTATGGGATCATCTCTGCCCCTATGGGACCTCCTTCAGCCCCTATGGGATCATCTCTGCCCCTATGGGATCTCCTTCAGCCCCTATGGGACCTCCTTCAGCCCCTATGGGATCATCTCTGCCCCTATGGGACCTCCTTCAGCCCCTATGGGACCTCCTTCAGCCCCTATGGGATCATCTCTGCCCCTATGGGACCTCCTTCAGCCCCTATGGGATCATCTCTGCCCCTATGGGATCTCCTTCAGCCCCTATGGGACCTCCTTCAGCCCCTATGGGATCATCTCTGCCCCTATGGGACCTCCTTCAGCCCCTATGGGATCATCTCTGCCCCTATGGGATCTCCTTCAGCCCCTATGGGACCTCCTTCAGCCCCTATGGGATCATCTCTGCCCCTATGGGACCTCCTTCAGCCCCTATGGGACCTCCTTCAGCCCCTATGGGATCATCTCTGCCCCTATGGGACCTCCTTCAGCCCCTATGGGATCATCTCTGCCCCTATGGGATCTCCTTCAGCCCCTATGGGACCTCCTTCAGCCCCTATGGGATCATCTCTGCCCCTATGGGACCTCCTTCAGCCCCTATGGGATCATCTCTGCCCCTATGGGATCTCCTTCAGCCCCTATGGGACCTCCTTCAGCCCCTATGGGATCATCTCTGCCCCTATGGGACCTCCTTCAGCCCCTATGGGACCTCCTTCAGCCCCTATGGGATCATCTCTGCCCCTATGGGACCTCCTTCAGCCCCTATGGGATCATCTCTGCCCCTATGGGATCTCCTTCAGCCCCTATGGGACCTCCTTCAGCCCCTATGGGATCTAATTCAGCCCCTATGGGACCTCCTTCAGCCCCTATGGGATCATCTCTGCCCCTATGGGATCTCCTTCAGCCCCTATGGGATCATCTCTGCCCCTATGGGACCTCCTTCAGCCCCTATGGGATCTCCTTCAGCCCCTATGGGATCTCCTTCAGCCCCTATGGGATCTCCTTCAGCCCCTATGGGACCCCCTTCAGCCCCGTGGGACCCCCTTGAGCCCCTATGGGATCCCCTTCAGTCCCTATGGGACCTCCTTCAGCCCCTATGGGATCATCTCTGCCCCTATGGGATCTAACTCAGCCCCTATGGGATCCCCTTCAGCCCCTATGGGATCTCCTTCAGCCCCTATGGGATCATCTCTGCCCCTATGGGATCCCCTTCAGCCCCTATGGGATCCCCTTCAGCCCCTATGGGTTCCCCTTCAGCCCCTATGGGACCTCCTTCAGCCCCTATGGGATCATCTCTGCCCCTATGGGATCCCCTTCAGCCCCTATGGGATCTCCTTCAGCCCCTATGGGATCATCTCTGCCCCTATGGGATCCCCTTCAGCCCCTGTGGGATCTCCTTCAGCCCCTATGGGATCATCTCTGCCCCTATGGGACCTCCTTCAGCCCCTATGGGATCTAACTCAGCCCCTATGGGATCCCCTTCAGCCCCTATGGGACCCCCTTCAGCCCCTATGGGACCTCCTTCAGCCCCTATGGGATCATCTCTGCCCCTATGGGATCCCCTTCAGCCCCTATGGGATATCCTTCAGCCCCTATGGGATCATCTCTGCCCCTATGGGATCACCTTCAGCCCCTATGGGATCCCCTTCAGCCCCTATGGGTTCCCCTTCAGCCCCTATGGGATCATCTCTGCCCCTATGGGATCCCCTTCAGTCCTATGGGACCTCCTTCGGCCCCTATGGGATCATCTCTGCCCCTATGGGATCTCCTTCAGTCCCTATGGGATCTCCTTCAGCCCCTATGGGACCTCCTTCAGCCCCTATGGGATCATCACTGCCCCTATGGGATCCCCTTCAGCCCCTATGGGATCTAATTCAGCCCTATGGGACCTCCTTCAGCCCCTATGGGATCTAATTCAGCCCCTATGGGACCTCCTTCAGCCCCTATGGGATCATCTCTGCCCCTATGGGACCTCCTTCAGCCCCTATGGGATCATCTCTGCCCCTATGGGATCTCCTTCAGCCCCTATGGGACCTCCTTCAGCCCCTATGGGATCATCTCTGCCCCTATGGGACCTCCTTCAGCCCCTATGGGACCTCCTTCAGCCCCTATGGGATCATCTCTGCCCCTATGGGACCTCCTTCAGCCCCTATGGGATCATCTCTGCCCCTATGGGATCTCCTTCAGCCCCTATGGGACCTCCTTCAGCCCCTATGGGATCATCTCTGCCCCTATGGGACCTCCTTCAGCCCCTATGGGATCATCTCTGCCCCTATGGGATCTCCTTCAGCCCCTATGGGACCTCCTTCAGCCCCTATGGGATCATCTCTGCCCCTATGGGACCTCCTTCAGCCCCTATGGGACCTCCTTCAGCCCCTATGGGATCATCTCTGCCCCTATGGGACCTCCTTCAGCCCCTATGGGATCATCTCTGCCCCTATGGGATCTCCTTCAGCCCCTATGGGACCTCCTTCAGCCCCTATGGGATCATCTCTGCCCCTATGGGACCTCCTTCAGCCCCTATGGGATCATCTCTGCCCCTATGGGATCTCCTTCAGCCCCTATGGGACCTCCTTCAGCCCCTATGGGATCATCTCTGCCCCTATGGGACCTCCTTCAGCCCCTATGGGACCTCCTTCAGCCCCTATGGGATCATCTCTGCCCCTATGGGACCTCCTTCAGCCCCTATGGGATCATCTCTGCCCCTATGGGATCTCCTTCAGCCCCTATGGGACCTCCTTCAGCCCCTATGGGATCATCTCTGCCCCTATGGGACCTCCTTCAGCCCCTATGGGATCATCTCTGCCCCTATGGGATCTCCTTCAGCCCCTATGGGACCTCCTTCAGCCCCTATGGGATCATCTCTGCCCCTATGGGACCTCCTTCAGCCCCTATGGGACCTCCTTCAGCCCCTATGGGATCATCTCTGCCCCTATGGGACCTCCTTCAGCCCCTATGGGATCATCTCTGCCCCTATGGGATCTCCTTCAGCCCCTATGGGACCTCCTTCAGCCCCTATGGGATCTAATTCAGCCCCTATGGGACCTCCTTCAGCCCCTATGGGATCATCTCTGCCCCTATGGGATCTCCTTCAGCCCCTATGGGATCATCTCTGCCCCTATGGGACCTCCTTCAGCCCCTATGGGATCTCCTTCAGCCCCTATGGGATCTCCTTCAGCCCCTATGGGATCTCCTTCAGCCCCTATGGGACCCCCTTCAGCCCCGTGGGACCCCCTTGAGCCCCTATGGGATCCCCTTCAGTCCCTATGGGACCTCCTTCAGCCCCTATGGGATCATCTCTGCCCCTATGGGATCTAACTCAGCCCCTATGGGATCCCCTTCAGCCCCTATGGGATCTCCTTCAGCCCCTATGGGATCATCTCTGCCCCTATGGGATCCCCTTCAGCCCCTATGGGATCCCCTTCAGCCCCTATGGGTTCCCCTTCAGCCCCTATGGGACCTCCTTCAGCCCCTATGGGATCATCTCTGCCCCTATGGGATCCCCTTCAGCCCCTATGGGATCTCCTTCAGCCCCTATGGGATCATCTCTGCCCCTATGGGATCCCCTTCAGCCCCTGTGGGATCTCCTTCAGCCCCTATGGGATCCCCTTCAGCCCCTATGGGATCTAACTCAGCCCCTATGGGACCTCCTTCAGCCCCTATGGGTTCCCCTTCATCCCCTATGGGATCTAATTCAGCCCCGTGGGACCCCGTGGCTCCCGGGTTGGGGTCCCCGGGGTGTGTGGGGCAGCGACCCCGAGGTGAGGGGTCCGTGGGGCGGAGGTGCGCGGCCCCACGCCGTACCTGGGAGTCCAGGAGCCCGTCCGCGAAGGGGTTGGACGACTCGTCGCACACGGCCAAGCTCCTGACCAGCTTCAGCTTGGAACTGCACTGCAAGACCGAAAGCGAGCGGACTCAACCGCTCACCCTGAACGCACGGGGACCGGGTGGGCTGCTACGGGGGGCCGGAATCCCATCCCAGGAAGGAGTTATGGGGACGGGATGGGCTGCTACGGGGGGCCGGAATCCCATCCCAGGCAGGAGTTATGGGGACGGGATGGGCTGCTACGGGGGGCCGGAATCCCATCCCAGGCAGGAGGAGTTATGGGGACGGGATGAGCTGCTACGGGGGGCCGGAATCCCATCCCAGGCAGGAGTTACGGGGACAGGATGAGCTGCTACAGGGGGCCGGAATCCCATCCCAGGCAGGAGGAGTTATGGGGACGGGATGGGCTGGAACGGGGTGCCGGAATCCCATCCCAGGCAGGAGGAGTTATGGGGACGGGATGAGCTGCTACGGGGTGCCGGAATCCCATCCCAGGCAGGAGGAGTTATGGGGACGGGATGAGCTGCTACGGGGTGCCGGAATCCCATCCCAGGCAGGAGTTATGGGGACGGGATGGGCTGCTACGGGGGGCCGGAATCCCATCCCAGGCAGGAGGAGTTATGGGGACGGGATGGGCTGCTACGGGGGGCCGGAATCCCATCCCAGGCAGGAGGAGTTATGGGGACGGGATGAGCTGGAACGCGATACTGGAATCCCATCCCAGGCAGGAGGAGTTATGGGGGAGGGGTTGAAGAGGAAAGGGATATCCCATCCCAGGCAGGAGGAGTTATAGGGGACAGCCAGAACTGGAACGGGGTGCTGGATATCCCATCCCAGGCAGGAGGAGTTATAGGGGACATCCTGAGCTGGAATGGGATGCTGGAATCAAATCCCAGGCAGGAGGAGTTATAGGGGAAGGGGCTGAACTGGAACAGGATACTGGAATCCCATCCCAGGCAGGATCTGTTATAGGGGATGGCCTGAAGAGGAAAGGGATGCTGGATATCCCATCCCAGGTGGGATTCCTGAGCTGGAACGGGGTGCTGGAATCAAATCCCAGGCACGATCCCCTATAGCGACGGGGCTGAACTAGAATGGGATGGTGGAATCAAATCCCAGGCAGGAGGAGTTATAGGGGACAGCCAGAACTGGAAAGGGATGCTGGATATCCCATCCCAAGTAGCATGAGTTATAGGGGAAGGGGATGAACTGGAACGGGGTGCTGAATATCCCATCCCACGTAGGAGGAGTTATAGGGGAAGGGGATGAACTGCAATGGGGTTCTGGATATCCCATCCCAGGCAGGAGCAGCTATAGGGGACATCCTGAGCTGGAACGGGGTGCTGGAATCCCATCCCAGGTGGGAGGAGTTATAGGGGACATCCTGAGCTGGAATGGGGTGCTGGAATCCCCCCCCAGGCGGGAGGATTTATAGGGGATGGTCTGAAGAGGAATGGGATGCTGGATATCCCATCCCAGGCGGGATTCCTGAGCTGGAACGGGGTGCTGGATATCCCATCCCAGGTGGGAGGAGTTATAGGGGACATCCTGAGCTGGAACGGGGTGCTGGATATCCCATCCCAGGCGGGATTCCTGAGCTGGAATGGGATGGTGGAATCCCCCCCCAGGCAGGAGGAGTTATAGGGGATGGTCTGAAGAGGAAAGGGATGCTGGATATCCCATCCCAGGCGGGATTCCTGAGCTGGAACGGGGTGCTGGATATCCCAACCCAGGTGGGATTCCTGAGCTGGAACGGGGTGCTGGAATCCCCCCCCAGGCGGGAGGAGTTATAGGGGATGGTCTGAAGAGGAATGGGATGCTGGATATCCCATCCCAGGCGGGATTCCTGAGCTGGAACGGGGTGCTGGAATCCCCCTCCAGGCAGGAGGAGTTATAGGGGATGGTCTGAAGAGGAAAGGGATGCTGGATATCCCATCCCAGGTGGGATTCCTGAGCTGGAACGGGGTGCTGGAATCCCATCCCAGGCAGGAGGAGTTATAGGGGACATCCTGAGCTGGAACGGGGTGCAGGAATCAAATCCCAGGTAGAACCAGTTATAGGGGACATCCTGAACTGGAAAGGGATGCTGGAATCAAATCCCAGGCAGGAGGAGTTATGGGGGACATCCTGAGCTGGAATGGGGTGCTGGAATCCCACCCCAGGTGGGAGGAGTTATAGGGGACATCCTGAGCTGGAACGGGGTGCTGGAATCCCATCCCAGGCGGGATTCCTGAGCTGGAACGGGGTGCTGGAATCCCATCCCAGGTGGGAAGAGTTATAGGGGACATCCTGAGCTGGAACGGGGTGCTGGAATCCCATCCCAGGTGGGATTCCTGAGCTGGAACGGGGTGCTGGAATCCCCCCCCAGGCGGAATTCCTGAGCTGGAACGGGGTGCTGGAATCCCATCCCAGGCGGGATTCCTGAGCTGGAACGGGGTGCTGGAATCCCCCCCCAGGCAGGAGGAGTTATAGGGGATGGTCTGAAGAGGAAAGGGATGCTGGATATCCCATCCCAGGCGGGATTCCTGAGCTGGAACGGGGTGCTGGAATCCCCCCCAGGCGGGAGGAGCTCCAGGGAAGGGTCAGAGCTGGGAAGGGACGCAGGGTATCTCGTACCTTGGCTCTTTTCCGGGCGTGCCCGTGTCCCGCCGTCCGTCTCTGCGGGAAGAGGAACGAGAGGGGCAGAACGTCGCCCCATCGGACGCAGAGCCCACGAGGGGCGGCCCCGACCCCCCCACACCTGAACCTCGGGGCGCGCGCTCGGCTCCTCGCCGCCGTCCTTCTCCGCCTCGTCCTTGCTGGGCGACCTGGACACGGATTTGCTTTTGCTGACGACGGATTCCTCGAGCGCCTTTTGTTCCGACTCCTTCATTGTCTCCAGGGGCTCCTGAGCCGCGCCGGACATCTTCAGAGCGCTGCGACGCAGCGAGGGGCACCTGGGGGGCGAAGGGGGGGGGGGGGGGTCAGCAGGGGGAGCGCACCCCGTCCCGCTGTCGGCGCACAGAAGCACGAGGGCGGATCTGTGGGACCAGCAGCCCACGCTGGACGGGATGGGGGCTCCCATGTGGGGCAGGACACCCCACAGCCCATGTGGGGCAGGGGACCCCGGAGCCCATATGGGGCAGGACGTCCCACAGCCCATATGGGGCAGAACACCCCAGAGCCCATGTGGGGCAGGACGTCCCACAGCCCATGTGGGGCAGGGGACCCCGGAGCCCATATGGGGCAGGACGTCCCACAGCCCATATGGGGCAGAACACCCCAGAGCCCATGTGGGGCAGAACACCCCAGAGCCCATATGGGGCAGGAGATCCCGGAGCCCATATGGGGCAGGGGACCCCGGAGCCCATATGGGGCAGCACATCCCACAGTCCATATGGGGCAGCACATCCCACAGCCCATATGGGGCAGGAGATCCCGGAGCCCATATGGGGCAGAACACCCCAGAGCCCATATGGGGCAGAACACCCCAGAGCCCATGTGGGGCAGGACGTCCCACAGCCCATGTGGGGCAGGGGACCCCGGAGCCCATATGGGGCAGGACGTCCCACAGCCCATATGGGGCAGAACACCCCACAGCCCATGTGGGGCAGGACACCCCACAGCCCATATGGGGCAGGACGTCGCACAGCCCATATGGGGCAGGATGTCCCACAGCCCATATGGGGCAGGACGTCCCAGAGCCCATATGGGGCAGGACATCCCACAGCCCATATGGGGCAGGACATCCCACAGCCCATATGGGGCAGGACGTCGCACAGCCCATATGGGGCAGGATGTCGCACAGCCCATATGGAGCAGGACGTCCCAGAGCCCATATGGGGCAGGACGTCCCGGAGCCCATATGGGGCAGGACACCCCACAGCCCATATGGGGCAGGACACCCCACAGCCCATATGGGGCAGGACACCCCACAGCCCATATGGGGCAGGACATCCCACAGCCCATATGGGGCAGGAGATCCCGGAGCCCATATGGGGTAGGGGACCCCGGAGCCCATATGGGGCAGGACGTCCCACAGCCCATATGGGGCAGAACACCCCAGAGCCCATATGGGGCAGGACACCCCACAGCCCATATGGGGCAGGACGTCCCAGAGCCCATATGGGGCAGGACGTCCTGGAGCCCATATGGGGCAGGACACCCCACAGCCCATATGGGGCAGAACACCCCGGAGCCTATGTGGGGCAGGACACCCCACAGCCCATGTGGGGCAGGACATCCCACAGCCCACATGGGGCAGGACACCCCACAGCCCATATGGGGCAGGAGATCCCGGAGCCCATATGGGGCAGAACACCCCAGAGCCCATGTGGGGCAGGACACCCACACCCAAACCCACACCAACACTAAGAACCTCACTCATAACGGGACACCCCGGGGACCCCACTCATTATGGGATGTCCCGGGGACCCCACTCATTATGGGGTGCCCCAGGGACCCCACTCATTATGGGATGCCCCGGGGACCCCACTCATTATGGGATGCCCCGGGGACCCCACTCATTATGGGGTGCCCCAGGGACCCCACTCATTATGGGATGTCCCGGGGACCCCACTCATTATGGGGTGCCCCAGGGACCCCACTCATTATGGGACGCCCCGGGGACCCCACTCATTATGGGATGCCCCGGGGACCCCACTCATTATGGGATGTCCCGGGGACCCCACTCATTATGGGGTGCCCCAGGGACCCCACTCATTATGGGACGCCCCGGGGACCCCACTCATTATGGGACGCCCCGGGGACCCCACTCATTATGGGATGTCCCGGGGACCCCACTCATTATGGGACGCCCCGGGGACCCCACTCATTATGGGATGTTCCGGGGACGCGGAGATTGCTGCGGGACGCGGAGCCGCCGTAACTCCGCGTGGCAGATGAGGGCTCCGCACAAACGGGAGCGGAGAAACGGAGAACTTGGGGCTCCCTAACAAACTCGTGTCTAATTGCATCTCCTAATTAGCGCGCACAGCCCGCCCGGAGCCCAGAGAGCAGAGCCGGGGGGAGGGGGGGGGGGGAAGGATGTCACACATCCTTCACACATGTGGGTCACACGGGGGGGGGGGAAGGGGGGGAGGAAGGCGGCCCCGAGTGGTGTGGGTCATATGGGGGGTGGGGGGGGAGGGCAGCCCTGAGTGGTGTGGGTCACATGGGGGGGGGCAGCCCCGAGTGGTGTGGGTCCTGTGGGGGGGGGGGGGGCAGCCCCGAGTGGTGTGGGTCACATGGGGGGGGGGGGCAGCCCTGAGTGGTATGGGTCTCATGGGGGGGGCAGCCCCGAGTGGTGTGGGTCACACGGGGGGGGCAGCCCTGAGTGGTGTGGGTCTCATGGGGGGGGGAGGGGGGGGCAGCCCTGAGTGGTGTGGGTCACATGGGGGGGGGGGGGGGGCAGCCCCGAGTGGTGTGGGTCCTGTGGGGGGGGCAGCCCTGAGTGGTGTGGGTCCTGTGGGGGGGGCAGCCCCGAGTGGTGTGGGTCACACGGGGGGGGCAGCCCTGAGTGGCACGGCCCCCGATCCCCCCCATCCCCAGTCCCCCCCCCACTTTGCCCCACAGCACGGGGGGAGTGATGCTGGCCCTGCCGCGCGCTGATTGGCTCCCGGCTCAGCCAATCAGAGCCAGCGCTCCATGGCAACCAGCTCTGTCACCACGAGCAACAGGAGCGGCGGGAACCGCCCTGCCGAGGGATGGGGGCGGCGAGAAGCGGCGGATCCCAACCCCGAGGGGATCCCAACCCCGAGGGGATCCCAACCCCGAGGGGATCCCAACCCCGATGGGATCCCAACCCCGAGGGGATCCCAACCCCGAGGGGATCCCAACCCCGATGGGACCCCAAGCCCGAGTGGATCCCAACCCCGATGGGACCCCAAGCCCGAGTGGATCCCAACCCCGAGGGGATCCCAACCCCGAGCGGATCCCAACCCCGATGGGACCCCAACCCCGATGGGATCCCAACCCCGAGTGGATCCCAACCCCGAGGGGATCCCAACCCCGAGCGGATCCCAACCCCGAGCGGATCCCAACCCCGAGTGGATCCCAACCCCGATGGGACCCCAACCCCGAGTGGATCCCAACCCCGATGGGACCCCAAGCCCGAGTGGATCCCAACCCCGAGTGGATCCCAACCCCGAGTGGATCCCAACCCCGATGGGACCCCAACCCCGAGTGGATCCCAACCCCGAGCGGATCCCAACCCCGAGTGGACACCAACCCCGAGTGGATCCCAACCCCGAGTGGATCCCAACCCCGAGCGGATCCCAACCCCGAGTGGATCCCAACCCCGAGTGGATCCCAACCCCGATGGGACCCCAAGCCCGAGTGGATCCCAACCCCGAGTGGATCCCAACCCCGAGTGGATCCCAACCCCGATGGGATCCCAACCCCGAGTGGATCCCAACCCCGAGCGGATCCCAACCCCGAGCGGATCCCAACCCCGAGTGGATCCCAACCCCGATGGGACCCCAACCCCGAGTGGATCCCAACCCCGATGGGACCCCAAGCCCGAGTGGATCCCAACCCCGAGTGGATCCCAACCCCGAGTGGATCCCAACCCCGATGGGACCCCAACCCCGAGTGGATCCCAACCCCGAGCGGATCCCAACCCCGAGTGGACACCAACCCCGAGTGGATCCCAACCCCGAGCGGATCCCAACCCCGAGTGGATCCCAACCCCGAGTGGATCCCAACCCCGAGTGGATCCCAACCCCGATGGGACCCCAAGCCCGAGTGGATCCCAACCCCGAGTGGATCCCAACCCCGAGTGGATCCCAACCCCGATGGGATCCCAACCCCGAGTGGATCCCAACCCCGAGTGGATCCCAACCCCGAGTGGATCCCAACCCCGATGGGACCCCAAGCCCGAGTGGATCCCAACCCCGAGTGGATCCCAACCCCGAGTGGATCCCAACCCCGATGGGACCCCAACCCCGAGTGGATCCCAACCCCGAGCGGATCCCAACCCCGAGTGGACACCAACCCCGAGCGGATCCCAGCTCTGTGAGGATCCCAACTCCTGATCTGATCCCAGCTACCCAGGGGATCCCAGCTCCTGAGCAGATCCCAGGTCCCCAGGGGATCCCAGCTCCTGAGGGGATCCCAACCCCGAGAGGATTCCAGCTCCCAAGGGGTCCCAGCTCTGAGAGGATCCCAGCTCCTGAGCCGATTCCAACCCCGAGGGGATCCCAACCCAAGGGGATCCCAACCCCAAGGGGATCCCAGCCTGAGGGGATCCCAACCCTGAGTGGATCTTAGCTCCAAAACCAATCCCAATCCTGAACAAATCCCAGCTCCCAAGTGGTTCCCAGCTCCTGAGCAGATCCCAGCTCCCCAGGGGATCCCAGCTCCCGAGCTGATCCCAACCCCGAGAGGATTCCAGCTCCCAAGGGGTCCCAGCTCTGAGAGGATCCCAGCTCCTGAACCAATCCCAACCCCAAGGGGATCGCAACCCCAAGGGGATCTCAACCCCGAGGGGATCCCAGCCCGAGGGGATCCCAACCCCGAGGGGATCCCAACCCTGAGGGGATCCCAGCCCGAGGGGATCCCAACCCTGAGGGGATCCCAGCCCCGAGGGGATCCCAACCCCGATGGGATCCCAACCCTGAGGGGATCCCAGCTCCCAAGGGGATCCCAGCCCCGAGGGGATCCCAACCCCAAGGGGATCCCAGCCCGAGGGGATCCCAGCTCCCAAGGGGATCCCAGCCTGAGGGGATCCCAGCCCGAGGGGATCCCAACCCTGAGGGGATCCCAACCCCAAGGGGATCCCAACCCCAAGGGGATCCCAGCCTGAGGGGATCCCAACCCCGAGGGGATCCCAACCCCGAGGGGATCCCAGCTCCCAAGGGGATCCCAGCCTGAGGGGATCCCAGCCCGAGGGGATCCCAACCCTGAGGGGATCCCAACCCCAAGGGGATCCCAACCCCAAGGGGATCCCAGCCTGAGGGGATCCCAACCCCGAGGGGATCCCAACCCCGAGGGGATCCCAGCTCCCAAGGGGATCCCAGCTCCCAAGGGGATCCCAACCCCGAGGGGATCCCAGCCCGAGGGGATCCCAGCTCCTGAGCCGATCCCAACCCCGAGCCGGGCTGCACTGTGCTCCTCCTGCCCTACAGGACCGTGGGGATCCTCCTGCCCTCTGCCTCCCCCATGGCACAGCCGCTGGTGCGGTTTTGGGGTGCTGGGGTACGCCTCCCGGGTACACGAACCCAGGCGCACAAATCCTCATCCCCACCCCCACTTACACCGGGGAGGGGGTAACCATTGCGGGGAGGGGCCGCAAAGGGGATTTCGGGTCCCGCTGAAGGATGTGGGGCTCGGGACGGCCCTACAGTGCCTGCTGCATTTTGGGGTCCGGTGACCCCGGTACACGCGGTGCCCCCCAGGGTCGCTACGGGGTCCCATCGTGTTCTCTATGGGAGATCCGGACGAGCTGGGGGGGGTGAATGGGGTGAGGCGCAACGTGACTGAGTGCTGCGCTTCGGCCCCACGGACCCCACACAGCGCTGTGGGGTTGGGGGGAGCGGCTGTGGGGCCGCGAAGGGGAAACGGACGGGGGGGGTCGGACGGATGAACCTCGGGACCCACAGCAGCCACGGAAGAGCTCAGAGAGCCCCATAGTGACGGGAGGACAGGGCAACCCACAGGGACCAGAGCAAGCCCTACAGAGACCCACAGAGACACACAGTGACCCCAAATGAGCCCCATAGAGAACCCATAGAGACCCACAGAAGAGCAGCTCAACCTCTGGACCTCACAGCATCCACAGAAGAGCTCATAGAGCCCTATAGGGAGTGATGGGAGGACAGGTCAACCCACAGGGACCAGAGAGCCCTAGAGAGACCCATAGAGACACAGTGACCCCAATGAGCCCCATAGAGCCCCATAGAGCCCCACAGGAGAGCAGCTCAACCTTTGGGCCCCGTATCACCCAAGAAGAGCTCACAGAGCCCCATAGAGTGACGGGAGGACAGGGCAACCCATAGGGACCAGAGCAAGTCCTAGAGAGCCCCACAGAGACACACAGTGACCCCAAATGAGCCCCTCAGTGACCCCATAGAGCCCCATGGAGACCCACAGGAGAGCAGCTCAACCTTTGGGCCCCACAGCATCCACAGAAGAGCTCACAGAGCCCCATAGAGAGCGACAGGAGGACAGGTCAACCCATAGGGACCCACAGGGACCAGAGAGCCACAGAGAGTCCCATACAGACACATAGTGACCCCAGTTAACCACTCAGTGACCCCATAGAGACCCACAGGAGAGCAGCTCAACCTTTGCGCCCCACAGCATCCACAGAAGAGCTCACAGAGCCCTATAGGGAGTGATGGGAGGACAGGTCAACCCATAGGGACCAGAGAGCCCTAGAGAGACCCATAGGGACACACAGTGACCCCAAATGAGCCCCATAGAGCCCCACAGCAGAGCAGCTCAACCTTTGGGCCCCACAGCACCCACAGAAGAGCTCACAGAGCCCCATAGAGAGCAATGGGAGGACAGGTCAACCCATAGAGACCAGTGAGCCCTAGAGAGACCCATACAGACACAGTGACCCCAATGAACCCCTTAGTGACCCCGTAGAGCCCCACAGGAGAGCAGCTCAACCTTTGGGCCCCACAGCATCCACAGAAGAGCTCATAGAGCCCTATAGGGAGTGATGGGAGGACAGGTCAACCCGTAGGGACCAGAGAGCCCTAGAGAGACCCATAGGGACACACAGTGACCCCAAATGAGCCCCATAGAGCCCCACAGGAGAGCAGCTCAACCTTTGGGCCCCACAGCATCCACAGAAGAGCTCATAGAGCCCCATAGAGAGCGACGGGAGGACAGGTCAACCCACAGGGACCAGAGCAAACCCTAGAGAGACCCATAGAGACACAGTGACCCCAATGAGCCCCACAAAGGACCCACAGAGCCCCGCAGTGGAGGTGGTGGAGCCACGAGATGTGGTTCGGTGCTCGTGGCAGCAATGGGAACGGGCGAGCGGGCGGACTGGGGGATGCTGTAGGTCCTTCCCAACCTTGTGATGGACTCCGTGACGGATTCCGTGACGGATTCCGTGACTCCACGGTTCAATCCAAACCGATTTTTCCCTTCACAGTGCTGTGAACGTTTGCGGCCCCTCTGAGGCGACAGAGAGGAACGTGGGACAGCGTCAGGAACAGCTCCGGAGAAATCCAGGCGGATTTCGCCTTCCGAAGCGCGTTGGATTCGTCCAACACCTCCCACTACAGCGGCTCCGTCCTCCCAACTATTTCAGCTCCTCGTTTCCTCTGCGGAAACCACAGACCTCGTTCCTCTGGTACGGAACAGGAGAGGCAGGGAAGGGAGGAGCCCAGGAGCTGCTGAACTTCGCATTGAGAGGAGATGCGGGGAGAGAAGAGCTCGGGGGGGAGAACTTCACATTGAGAGGAGATGCAGGGAAGGGAAGAGCATGGGGGGGGGGGCTGAACTTCAAATTGAGAAGAGATGCGGGGAAGAGAAGATCCTGGGGGGGGGGGAACTTCAGATTTAGAGGAGATGGAGGGAAGGGAGGAGCCCAGGAGCTGCTGAACTTCGCACTGAGAGGAGATGCGGGGAGAGAAGAGCTCAGGGGGGTGAAGTTTGGATTGAGAGGAGATGTGGGGAAGAGAAGATCCTGGGGGGGGGGGGGGCTGAGCTTCAAACTCAGAGGAGATGCGGGGAAGGGAAGAGCTTGGGGGGGGGGGACTTCTGATTTAGAGGAGATGGACGGAAGAGCTCAGGGGGGTGAACTTGGGTTTGAGAGGAGACGCAGGGAAGGGAAGATCCTGGGGGGGGGGGGAGGGGGGCTGAACTTCAAATTGAGAAGAGATGTGGGGAAGGGAAGAGCTTGGGGGGGGGGGGAATTCAGGTTGAGAGGAGATGCAGGGAAGGGAGGAGCCCAGGAGCTGCTGAAATTCGGACTGAGAGGAAATGTGGGGAGAGAAGAGCATGGGGGGGGGGCTGAGCTTCAAACTCAGAGGAGATGCGGGGAAGGGAAGAGCTTGGGGGGGGAGAACTTTAGATTTAGAGGAGATGGAGGAAAGGGAAGAACTCATGTGGTTGAACTTGGGTTTGAGAAGAGAGGCAGGGAAGAGAAGATCCTGGGGGGGGCTGAACTTCAGTTTGAGAAGAGATGCGGGGAAGGGAAGAGCTTGGGGGGGGGGGGACTTCTGATTTAGAGGAGATGGAGGGAAGAGCTCAGGGGGGTGAACTTGGGTTTGAGAGGAGACGCAGGGAAGGGAAGATCCTAGGGGGGGGGGGGGGGCTGAACTTCAAATTGAGAAGAGATGTGGGGAAGGGAAGAGCTTGGGGGGGGGGAATTCAGGTTGAGAGGAGATGCAGGGAAGGGAGGAGCTTGGAGGGGGTGAAGTTTGGACTGAGAGGAGATGCAGGGAAGAGAAGAGGTCGGGGGGGTGAACTTCACATTGAGAGGAGACGCAGGGAAGAGAGGAGCTTGTGGGGGTGAAGTTTGGATTGAGAGGAGATGCGGGAAGAGCTCAGGGGGGTGAACTTGGGTTTGAGAAGAGATGCAGGGAAGGGAGGAGCCCAGGAGCTGCTGAAATTCGGATTGAGAGGAGATGTGGGGAGAGAAGAGCTTGGGGGGCTGAAGTTTGGACTGAGAGGAGATGTAGGGAAGAGAAGAGCATGGGGGGGGGGGGGCTGAATTTCAAATTGAGATGCAGGGAAAGTAAGAGCTTGGGGGGGGGGGACACAACAACTTCAGATTGAGAGGAGATGCAGGGAAGGGAAGCAGGTCTCGTGCTCCAGGATGGGGCTGTGGGGATACCCGGAGCCCAAAGCGCTGCTCCCCAGCACTGAAAATGAGACACAGGGAGCGGAGCGGGCGATGAGAGCATGGGAGGAGGAGGAGGAGGAGGAGGAGGAGGGAATCCCGGAGCCCCGCAGGAGCGGGGCTGAACACGAACCCCGTTTCCAGCAAGGTTTGAAACGGCAGACGGGGTTTGGGGAGGGAGCAGCACGCAGCCACGTCCTGCGTTAAAGCTGAGCCCCGAGAGCGCAGCTCAGCACGGACAGCTCTGCCTCTGCTCCAAGGGAACGTGCCAGCAGTGAGCATCACCGGGAGAGCCAGACGGGGGGGGGGAATGGGGGGAGAATGGGGGGGGGAATAGAGGATATAGGGGGGGGAATGGGGGGAGAATGGGGGGGAAGTCCTCTCTGACGTCACGGATTCCCCCGGCACCGCACGCAGAGCCGCGCCCCCATCGCAGCGCCAACAGCCGCCCCTAAAACCGCCATCCCCAAAGACAGAAACCCCAAATCAGCGCTGCTCCAGCCACAAACATCTGCCGAGAAGGGGCTCACCCCACGGCCCCACAGGAGCCCACCCCACGGCCCCAAAGAAACTCACCCCACGGCCCCACAGGAGCCCACCCCACGGCCCCAAAGAAACTCACCCCACGGCCCCACAGGAGCCCACCCCACGGCTCCAAAGAAACTCACCCCACGGCCCCACAGGAGCCCACCCCACGGCCCCAAAGAAACTCACCCCATGGCCCCACAGGAACCCACCCCATGGCCCCACAGGAGCCCACCCCACGGCTCCAAAGAAACTCACCCCACGGCCCCACAGGAGCCCACCCCACGGCCCTAAAGGAACCCACCCCACGGCCCCACAGGAGCCCACCCCACAGCCCCACAGGAGCTCACCCCACGCCCAGCCCCACTGCACGCCCAGCCCCATTGCACGCCCAGCCCCACTGCACGCCCAGCCCCCATTGCACACCCAGCCCCACTGCACGCCCAGCCCCATTGCACGCCCAGCCCCACTGCACGCCCAGCCCCATTGCACACCCAGCCCCACTGCACGCCCAGCCCCACCGCACAACCAGCCCCACTGCACGCCCAATCCCATTCACACTGTTCACTTGGAGCTGCCCCCACGGACCCTGCACTCTGACCCTACACAGTGACCCCACATGGTGACCCCATACAGCCACCCCACATGGTGACCTCACACGGTGACCCCACATGGTGACCCTATACAGCCACCCTACACGGTGACCCCACATGGTGACCCCACATGGTGACCCTATACAGCCACCCTACACGGTGACCCCACATGGTGACCCCATACAGCCACCCCACACGGTGACCTCACACGGTGACCCCACATGGTGACCCCATACAGCCACCCTACACGGTGACCTCACACAGTGACCCCCACATGGTGACCCTATACAGCCACCCTACACGGTGACCCCACATGGTGACCCCATACAGCCACCCTACACGGTGACCTCACACGGTGACCCCACATGGTGACCCTATACAGCCACCCTACACGGTGACCCCACACGGTGACCCCATACAGCCACCCCACACGGTGACCCACACACTGCCCCTCCCCAGATGCCATTCCTCCCTTTGCTGCCAATCCACCCTGGGCACCCCTCCTCCTCCTCCATGCCCCCCCCCCCCCCAGATGTGGGTTCAGCATCCCCCGGCTGTGAGGGGGGACAGCGTCACCCCCAAACCACGCTGACCGCACGCAGCCCCACACAGCCGGGATCCCCCACATTCCCGCCCCGCTCCGCCCCACGGGTTCCCTGTGCACTCAGACCCCACTGCGGGCAGCGCTCATCAGAGGGGAATGCTCCCGTGGTGCCACCGCTGTGTGACCCCCAGGGCCGGGTGACAGATGGCACGGCGGGGTCTGTACCGCTGTGACCCCCCCAGGGCCGGGTGACAGACACACCATGGGATGGCACGGTGCGGTTGTACCACTGTGACCCCCCAGGGCCGGGTGACAGACACACCACGATGGCACAGCGGGGTTGTATCGCTGTGTGCCCCCCAGGGCCGGGTGACAGATGGCACAGCGGGGTCTGTACCGCTGTGACCCCCCCAGGGCCAGGTGACAGACACACCATGGGACGGCACGGTGGGGTTGTACTGCTGTGACCCCCCAGGGCCGGGTGACAGACACACCACGATGGCACATTGGGGTTGTACCGCTGTGTGCCCCCCAGGGCCGGGTGACAGATGGCACAGCGGGGTCTGTACCGCTGTGACACTCCCAGGGCCGGGTGACAGACACACCACGATGGCACAGCGGGGTCTGTACTGCTGTGACCCCCCCAGGGCCGGGTGACAGACACACCCACGATGGCACATTAGGGTTGTATCGCTGTGTGCCCCCCAGGGCCAGGTGACAGATGGCACAGCGGGGTCTGTACCGCTGTGTGCCCCCCAGGGGCCGGGTGACAGACACACCACGATGGCACGGCGGGGTCTGTACTGCTGTGACTCCCCAGGGCCGGGTGACAAATGGCACAGCAGGGTCTGTACCGCTGTGACACCCCCAGGGCCGGGTGACAGACACACCACGATGGCACAGCGGGGTTGTATCGCTGTGTGCCCCCCAGGGCCAGGTGACAGATGGCACAGTGGGGTCTGTACCGCTGTGACCCCCCAGGGCCGGTTGACAGATGGCACAGCGGGGTCTGTACCGCTGTGACCCCCCCAGGGCCGGGTGACAGACACACCGTGGGATGGCACGGTGGGGTTGTACCGCTGTGACCCCCCAGGGCCAGGTGACAGAAACACCATGGGATGGCACGGTGGGTTTGTACCGCTGTGTGCCCCCCAGGGCCGGGGTGACAGACACACCACGATGGCACAGCGGGTCTGTACTGCTGTGACTCCCCCAGGGCCGGGTGACAGACACACCATGATGGCACGGTGGGGTCTGTACTGCTGTGACCCCCCCAGGGCCAGGTGACAGACACACCATGATGGCACGGTGGGGTCTGTACTGCTGTGACCCCCCAGGGCCGGGTGACAGACACACCATGGGATGGCACGGCGGGGTCTGTACTGCTGTGACCCCCCAGGGCCAGGTGACAGAAACACCATGGGATGGCACGGTGGGTTTGTACCGCTGTGTGCCCCCCAGGGCCGGGTGACAGATGGCACAGTGGGGTCTGTACCGCTGTGACCCCCCAGGGCCGGGTGACAGATGGCACAGCGGGGTCTGTACCGCTGTGACCCCCCCAGGGCCGGGTGACAGACACACCACGATGGCACAGCGGGTCTGTACTGCTGTGACTCCCCCAGGGCCGGGTGACAAATGGCACAGCAGGGTCTGTACCGCTGTGACTCCCCAGGGCCGGGTGACAGACACACCACGATGGCACATTAGGGTTGTATCGCTGTGTGCCCCCCAGGGCCGGGTGACAGATGGCACAGCGAGGTCTGTACCGCTGTGTGCCCCCCAGGGCCGGGTGACAGACACACCACGATGGCACAATTGGGGTTGTACCGCTGTGTGCCCCCCAGGGCCGGGTGACAGACACACCGTGGGATGGCACGGTGGGTTTGTACCGCTGTGTGCCCCCCAGGGCCGGGTGACAGACACACCACGATGGCACAGCGGGGTCTGTACTGCTGTGACCCCCCCAGGGCCGGGTGACAGACACACCATGATGGCACGGTGGGGTCTGTACTGCTGTGACCCCCCCAGGGCCGGGTGACAGACACACCATGGGATGGCACAGCGGGGTCTGTACTGCTGTGACCCCCCAGGGCCAGGTGACAGAAACACCATGGGATGGCACAGTGGGTTTGTACCGCTGTGTGCCCCCCAGGGCCGGGTGACAGACACACCCACGATGGCACATTAGGGTTGTACCTCTGTGTGCCCCCCAGGGCAGGGTGACAGATGGCACAGCGGGGTCTGTACCGCTGTGTGCCCCCCCAGGGACGGGTGACAGACACACCGTGGGATGGCACGGTGGGTTTGTACCGCTGTGTGCCCCCCAGGGCCGGGTGACAGACACACCGTGGGATGGCACGGTGGGTTTGTACCGCTGTGTGCCCCCCAGGGCCGGGTGACAGACACACCGTGGGATGGCACGGTGGGTTTGTACCGCTGTGTGCCCCCCAGGGCCGGGTGACAGACACACCGTGGGATGGCATGGCGGGGGTCTGCCCGTAGGGGAAGGAATGGGGACACCACGCAGGTGCATCACACCCAGCACTGCTCGGGGCGGGGGAGGACCTGCTCGGGATTTCGGGTTCCTATAGGAGCCGTACAGCCCCGCACGGCTGTTATCCACCCCGGGGGGGGGCTCGGGGAGGGAGGGAGGGGTGCAGCCAACAGAGTGACCCATCAGAGTCACCACCGCCCCGAGCTCAGACCCCAAAGCCGCTCAGGGGCCGCTATGGGACGGACGGGGACACTTCGCTTCCTCCCCCGAGCAGTGGGATCTGTGACCCAGGAGTCACAGCCCACGGGAGGGAACCCCAGGATGGACCCCCAAAAGGGACCCGCGGGAGGGACCCACGGGAAGGACCCATGGAAGGACCCCCAGGAGGGACCCCCGGGAGGGACCCCCGGGAGGGACCCACAGGAGGGACCCACGGGAGGGACCCCCGGGAGGGATCCCCGGGAGGGACCCACGGGAGGGACCCCCGGGAGGGATCCCCGGGAGGGACCCACGGGAGGGACCCCTGGGAGGGATCCCCGGGAGGGATCCCCAGGAGGGACCCACGGGAGGGACCCACGCCGGGAGAAAACCGGTGGAACTGTATGGGCTTTTTGGGGTCAGCTCGTGGCTGCCCCCCCCCCCCCCCAGCGCCGGACCCACACCCCACGCTGAGCCGGACCTGCCGGGACACGCGTGGGCAGCGTGGAGTGGGGGGGGAAACGGAGCACGCCCCGTTCGGCTCCGAACGCCGATAAGGAAGAGAAAGAAATGCCGCAATACAGAGAGCGGCACCGGATAAAAATAGCATGTGTGCTGCTGCTGCCACAGGAACAGAGCGGGGGGGGGGGGGAAGAAAGAGGGGGGGGAAAGAAAGAGGGGGGGGGGGAAGAAAGAAGGGGGGGGAAGAAAGAGGGGGGGGGAAAGAAAGAGGGGGGGGGAAAGAAAGAGGGGGGGGAAAGAAAGAGGGGGGGGAAGAAAGAAGGGGGGGAAGAAAGAGGGGGGGAGAAAGAAAGAGGGGGGGGGAAGAAAGAGGGGGGGGAAGAAAGAGGGGGGGGGAAAGAAAGGGGGGGAAGAAAGGGGGGGAGAAGGAAAGAAAGAAAGGAGGGGGGAGAAGTGGGGGGGAGATGTGGAGGGGAGGGGAGACGTGGAGGGGGGAAAGTAGAGGGGGGAGAAGTGGAGGGGATGGGGAGAAGGAAAGAAAGAAAGGAGGGGGGGAAGTAGCGGGGGGAGAAGGAGGGGGGGGGAGAAGGAGGGAGGGGAGGGGGGGGAGAAGGAAAGAAAGAAAGGAGGGGGGGGGAAGTGGGGGGGGAGATGTGGAGGGGAGGGGAGACGTGGAGGGGGGAAAGTGGGGGGGGGAGACGTGGAGGGGGGGGAGACGTGGAGGGGGGGGAGACGTGGAGGAGGGGGAGACGTGGAGGGAGGGGATGGTGGAGAGCAGAAAGAGGTGGGGGTCAGTGGAGAGGAGAGAGGTGGGGGAGAACGAAGACTGGTGTGGGACAGCAGAGAGCACAGAGGGGTGGGGGACAGCGGAAAGAGGTGGGGGACAGCAGGAAGCAGAGAGAGGTGGGGGGGGTCAGAGGAGGGTACAGAGGTGGGGAGGGCAGAGGCGGTGTGAGCGGAGCTCTGGGGGTGCAGCCGCCCCTCTGGCACGCGCTGCGTTCCGGCCCTCCCCATCAGGACCCCCCCCCCCTCCCCCCCCCCCCCCCCCCCCAAGCTGCTGATCTGGGGCTGCCCCTCCTGGAGGGCAGCTCTGCCACGGGAAGGGAGGACCCCCGAGGCTGGGTGGGCTGGGTGGGCTGGGTGGGTGGGAGCAGCTCCTGCGTGCACGGCTCGGCTCCGCGCGCTCCCCGCATGGGACAGGTCCTTAAAATCAAGGAAAGCAAAGACCCAAACCGCCTGAAGAAGGAGGAGAAGCAGCTCCCTCGGAACGCACCCGGCTGTGGGCAGAAGGGGATTGTTTCTGAGAGCGTTCTGGGGTCCCCCCATCCCCCCCCCAAAACACCGTGGAAAAGAAGAAAGCTGGGCAAGTTCCCAAGGAGGGACACGTCCCGGAGTGAGGAGGGCTGAAATCCCAGCCCTGAAATCCCAGCCCTGATGGGATGGGGGAGATGGGGGCACCCCAGGATGAAATCCCAGCCCTGAAATCCCAGCCCTGATGGGATGGGGGAGATGGGGGCACCCCCAGGATGAAATCCCAGCCCTGATGGGACGGGGGGGGGGGATGAGGGGGCACCCCCAGGCTGAAATCCCAGCCCTGAAATCCCAGCCCTGATGGGATGGGGGAGATGGGGGCACCCCCAGGATGAAATCCCAGCCCTAAAATCCCAGCCCTGATGGGATGGGGGTGGGGGGGGGGGGGGGATGAGGGCACCCCCAGGCTGAAATCCCAGCCCTGAAATCCCAGCCCTGAAATCCCAGCCCTGATGGGATGGGGGAGATGGGGGCACCCCCAGGCTGAAATCGCAGCCCTGAAATCCCAGCCCTGATGGGATGGGGGAGATGGGGGCACCCCCAGGATGAAATCCCAGCCCTAAAATCCCAGCCCTGATGGGATGGGGGGGGGGGATGAGGGGGCACCCCAGGCTGAAATCCCAGCCCTGAAATCCCAGCCCTGAAATCGCAGCCCTGAAATCCCAGCCCTGATGGGATGGGGGAGATGGGGGCACCCCCAGGATGAAATCCCAGACCTGATGGGACGGGGGGGGGGAATTAGGGGGCACCCCAAGGCTGAAATCCGAGCCCTGAAATCCCAGCCCTGAAATCCCAGCCCTGATGGGATGGGGGGAGATGGGGGCACCCCAGGATGAAATCCCATCCCTAAAATCCCAGCCTTGATGGGATGGGGGGGGAGATGGGGGCACCCCCAGGTCAAAATCCCAGCCCTGAAATCCCAGCCCTGATGGGATGGGGGTGGGGGGGGGGGGGATGAGGGCACCCCCAGGCTGAAATCCCAGCCCTGAAATCCCAGCCCTGAAATCCCAGCCCTGATGGGATGGGGGAGATGGGGGCACCCCCAGGCTGAAATCGCAGCCCTGAAATCCCAGCCCTGATGGGATGGGGGAGATGGGGGCACCCCCAGGATGAAATCCCAGCCCTAAAATCCCAGCCCTGATGGGATGGGGGGGGGGGATGAGGGGGCACCCCCAGGCTGAAATCCCAGCCCTGAAATCCCAGCCCTGAAATCCCAGCCCTGATGGGATGGGGGAGATGGGGGCACCCCCAGGATGAAATCCCAGCCCTGAAATCCCAGCCCTGATGGGATGGGGGAGATGGGGGCACCCCCAGGATGAAATCCCAGCCCTGATGGGATGGGGGGGGGATGAGGGGGCACCCCCAGGCTGAAATCCCAGCCTGAAATCCCAGCCCTGATGGATGGGGGAGATGGGGGCACCCCCAGGATGAAATCCCAGACCTGATGGGACGGGGGGGGGGAATTAGGGGGCACCCCAAGGCTGAAATCCCAGCCCTGAAATCCCAGCCCTGAAATCCCAGCCCTGATGGGATGGGGGGAGATGGGGGCACCCCCAGGATGAAATCCCAGCCCTAAAATCCCAGCCCTGATGGGATGGGGGGGGATGAGGGCACCCCCAGGTCAAAATCCCAGCCCTGAAATCCCAGCCCTGATGGGATGGGGGGGGATGAGGGCACCCCCAGGCTGAAATCCCAGCCCTGAAATCCCAGCCCTGATGGGATGGGGGAGATGGGGGCACCCCCAGGATGAAATCCCAGCCCTAAAATCCCAGCCCTGATGGGATGGGGGGGGATGAGGGCACCCCCAGGCTGAAATCCCAGTCCTGATGGGATGGGGGGATGGGGGGCAGCCCCTCGGCTTTGGGGTTGGCACAACTGAGGGCACAGAGGCGGCTCTGAGGTCGGAGCCAACGTTCCCCCCCCGTGCCCCTTTTCATCTCCGTTCTTCCTTCCCCTCGTTTTCCCTCTTGTAACGAGGAACCAGGGCGGGCAGAGCCGCTCCCAAAGCGCGTCCCACATCACTCTGCCCACGGGGAAGCGCTCGGGGGCACGATCCCCGTTCCCTACACAGGACCCCAAAGCTTCCCGGGCCGAGCTCACCCAGCACCCCCAGCACCGCGTGCCCGAGCTCAGCTCCGACGAACCACCTTCCCAAAGTGAAGGATGTCACAGAACGTTCCCCCTCCATCCAAACCCACCCGAGAGCTGCGTCAGGAGCAGCTGCCTCTGCCCACGCTCCATCCCCGACGCGGGCAGGCAGCGTGACTCAGTGCGCAGCGCAGACACAGATGGAGCTCCGGCCGTGGGCTCCGTGCCCCACCGACAGCAGCACGCAGGGAATCCCGCTGCTGACATCAGCCCCGAGCTCAGCCCTCCCGGCCGCTCACACCCTCATCTGGCGTCGCTGTGCGTCTCTGTGGGGCTCTCTAGGGCTTGCTCTGGTCCCTGTGGGTTGACCTGTCCTTCCATCACTCTATGGGGCTCTGTGAGCTCTTCTTGGGTGATACGGGGCCCAAAGGTTGAGCTGCTCTCCTGTGGGTCTCCATGGGGCTCTATGGGGTCACTAAGGGGCTCATTTGGGGTCACTGTGTGTCTCTGTGGGGCTCTCTAGGGCTTGTTCTGGTCCTGTGGGTTGACCTGTCCTCCCATCACTCCCTATAGGGCTCTATGAGCTCTTCTGTGGATGCTGTGGGGTCCAAAGGTTGGCCTGCTCTCCTGTGGGGCTCTATGGGGCTCTATGGGGTCACTGTGTGTCTCTGTGGGGCTCTCTAGGGCTTGCTCTGGTCCCTGTGGGTTGACCTGTCCTCCATTGCTCTCTATGGGGCTCTATGAGCTCTTCTGTGGATGCTGTGGGGCCCAAAGGTTGAGCTGCTCTGCTGTGGGGCTCTATGGGGGCTCATTGGGGTCACTATGTGTCTCCATGCAGCTCTCTAGGGCTCTCTGGTCCCTATGGGTTGACCTGTCCTCCCGTCGCTCTCTATGGGGCTCTGTGATCTCTTCTGTGGATGCTGTGGGGCCCAAAGGTTGAACTGCTCTCCTGTGGGGCTCTACGGGGTCACTATGGGGCTCATTGGGGTCACTGTGTCTCTATGGGTCTCTCTAGGGCTCTCTGGTCCCTATGGGTTGCCCTGTCCTCCCATTGCAATCTATGGAGCACTGTGATCTCTTCTGTGGACATTATAGGCCCAAAGGTTGAGCTGCTCTCCTGTGGGGCTCTACGGGGTCACTAAGGGGCTCATTTGGGGTCACTGTGAGTCCCTATGGGGCTCTCTAGGGCTTGCTCTGGTCCCTACACGTCCCTATGACTTGACCTGTCTTTCCATCACTCTATGGGGCTCTGTGAGCTCTTCTGCGGATGCTATGGGGCACAAGTTCGACCTGCTCTCCTGTGGGTCTCCACGTGGCCCTATGGGGTCACTAAGGGTCTGGAACGAGTTGTGGCTGTTTCCACGCAGGACACGTGGGCCCTGCTCTCCCCTGGGACTCACTGTTTTTAAGAGAGCCCATGTCCCACCACAGCTGCAAGGGCCAGAACAGCACAGCTGCCCCCCCTCCATCCCAAAGCCGCCCCCTAACGGAGCCCATCTCCCACCGCCTGAGCCCCCACTTCCCATCGCCTGACCTGAGCCCCACTTCCCACCTCCTGAGCCCCCACTTCCCACCTCCTGACCTGAGTCCCCATTTCCCACATCCTGAGTCCCCATTTCCCACCTCCTGAGCCCCCACTTCCCATCGCCAGACCTGAGCCCCACTTCCCACCTCCTGAGCCCCCATTTCCCACCTCCTGAGCCCCCACTTCCCACCTCCTGACCTGAGCTCCCATTTCCCACCGCCTGAGCCCCCATTTCCCACCTCCTGAGCCCCCACTTCCCACCTCCTGACCTGAGCCCCCATTTCCCACATCCTGAGTCCCCATTTCCCACCTCCTGAGCCCCCACTTCCCATCGCCAGACCTGAGCCCCACTTCCCACCTCCTGAGCCCCATTTCCCACCTCCTGAGCCCCCATTTCCCACCTCCTGAGCCCCATTTCCATCGCCTGAGCCCCCACCTACCACCGCCTGAACTGAGCCCCCATTTCCAACCTCCTGAGTCCCCTTTTCCCACCTCCTGAGCCCCCACTTCCCACCTCCGGACCCCCACTTCCAACCTCCTGAGCCCCATTTCCCACCACCTGAGCCCCCACTTCCCACCTCCTGAGCCCCCACTTCCCACCTCCTGACCTGAGCCCCCATTTCCCACCTCCTGAGCCCCCACTTCCCACCTCCTGACCTGAGCCCCCATTTCCCACATCCTGAGCCCCCACTTCCCACCTCCTGACCTGAGCCCCCATTTCCCACATCCTGAGTCCCCATTTCCCACCTCCTGAGCCCCCACTTCCCATCGCCAGACCTGAGCCCCACTTCCCACCTCCCTGAGCCCCATTTCCCACCTCCTGAGCCCCCATTTCCCACCTCCTGAGCCCCATTTCCCATCGCCTGAGCCCCCACCTACCACCGCCTGAACTGAGCCCCATTTCCAACCTCCTGAGTCCCTTTTCCCACCTCCTGAGCCCCCACTTCCCACCTCCGGACCCCCACTTCCAACCTCCTGAGCCCCATTTCCCACCACCTGAGCCCCCACTTCCCACCTCCTGAGCCCCCACTTCCCACCTCCTGACCTGAGCCCCCATTTCCCACCTCCTGAGCCCCCACTTCCCACCTCCTGACCTGAGCCCCCATTTCCACATCCTGAGCCCCCACTTCCCACCTCCTGAGCCCCCACTTCCCACCGCCTGACCTGAGCCCCCACTTCCATCACCTGACCTGAGCTCCCATTTCCCACCGCCTGAGCCCCCATTTCCCACCTCCTGACCTGAGCCCCCATTTCCCACCTCCTGAGCCCCATTTCCCACCACCTGAGCCCCATTTCCCACCTCCTGAGCCCCCATTTCCACCTCCTGAGCCCCATTTCCCACCACCTGAGCCCCCATTTCCCACCTCCTGAGCCCCATTTCCCACTTCCTGAGCCCCCATTTCTGACCTCCTGAGCCCCATTTCCCACCTCCTGAGCCCCCATTTCCCACCTCCTGAGCCCCCATTTCCCACCACCTGAGCCCCCATTTCCCACCTCCTGAGCCAGCACTGCGTTCCCAGCTCGCCCCAAAAAGCGCCGGGAAGTTCGCACGGATGAGGCAGGGCACCCAGAAGGATGTCTGCGTGTGTGGGGCCGTGGCTGTGCCCCCACTCCTCACCCCACAGCGTCCCAGCAGCAGAGCACCCCGTGCGGTGCTCAGGGTCCGTAGGGGCGCCCCGTGAGGTCCCCGCGAACCCCGGGGATGGCACAGAGGGTCACAGCCTCACGGAACCGAGGGAAAGGTTTGGTCGAGAGGCTCGGGTGGAAATAGAGCTCAACAGGGGCCGAGGTGATGGAAATTGGGGATCGGATCATGGGAAATAAGGGCTCAGAAGATGGGAAAAAAGGGATCAGAAGATGGGAAATAAGGGATCAGGTGGTGGGGAATAAAAAGGGCTCAATAAGGGCTGAGATAATGGGAAATAGGGGCTCAGGTGATGGGAAATGAGGGATCAGAAGATGGGAAAAAAGGGATCAGGTGATGGGAAATAAGGGATCAGAAGATGGGAAAAAAGGCATCAGAAGATGGGAAAAAAAGGGATCAGAAGATGGGAAATAAGGGATCAGGTGGTGGGGAATAAAAAGGGCTCAATAAGGACTGAGATAATGGGAAATAGGGGCTCAGGTGATGGGAAATAAGGATCAGAAGATGGGAAAAAAGGGATCAGAAGATGGGAAATAAGGGATCAGAAGATGGGAAAAAAGGGATCAGGTGGTGGGGAATAAAAAGGGCTCAATAAGGGCTGAGATAATGGGAAATAGGGGCTCAGGTGATGGGAAATAAGGGATCAGAAGATGGGAAATAAGGGATCAGAAGATGGGAAAAAAGGGATCAGGTGGTGGGGAATAAAAAGGGCTCAATAAGGGCTGAGATAATGGGAAATAAGGGCTCAGGTGATGGAAAATAAGGGATCAGAAGATAGGAAAAAAGGGATCAGAAGATGGGAAATAAGGGATCAGGTGGTGGGAATAAAAAGGGCTCAATAAGGCTGAGATAATGGGAAATAAGGGATCAGAAGATGGAAAAAAGGGATCAGAAGATGGGAAAAAAGGGATCAGAAGATGGGAAATAAGGGATCAGGTGGTGGGGAATAAAAAGGGCTCAATAAGGGCTGAGATAATGGGAAATAAGGGATCAGAAGATGGGAAAAAAGGGATCAGAAGATGGAAAAAAGGGATCAGAAGATGGAAATAAGGGATCAGGTGGTGGGAAGTCAAAAGGGCTCAATAAGGGCTGAGATAATGGGAAATAGGGGCTCAGGTGATGGAAATAGGGCTCAGGTGATGGGAAATGAGGGCTCAGGTGATGGGAAATGAGGGCTCAGGTGATGGGAAATAGGGGCTCAGGTGATGGGAAATAGGGCTCAGGTGATGGGAAATGAGGGCTCAGGTGATGGGAAATAGGGCTCAGGTGATGGGAAATGAGGGCTCAGGTGATGGGAAATAGGGCTCAGGTGATCATAGAATCATAGGGGTTGGAAGGGACCTCAAGAGCTCATCGGGTCCAACCCCCGATAAGGGCTCAATAGGGGCTCAGGTGGTGGAAATAGGGGCTCAGACAATGGGAAATGGGCTCAATTAGGGCTCAGGTGGTGGAAATAGGGGCTCAATAGGGGTTAAGGTGATGGGAAATGGGCTCAATAAGGGCTCAGACCACGGAAAAAGGGGCTCAGTGAGGGCTGGGGCGATGGGAAATGGGGGCTCAGGGGGTGGGGAATCGGTAACCGAAGGAAAGGCGAAACCCCTCCGCGTCGGGGACGCGCAGCGCACGGGGCCGATCCTTCCCCCCGCTACGGACACACAGCCACCCCAACCCCCCCCCCCCCCACACACACACACACCCCGCACCCCAAAGAACGGCGGGGAGCGGCTCCGCCGCGCACCTCGGGGCGACAAAAAGAAAAACGGAACGGAGCAAACGCGGACAGCGACGGGGAAAACGGGAGTGGGCACCACCACCACCACCACCACCACCACCACCACCACGCACAGCGCGAACGGCCGCCCCACGGGGCCACGCAAAACCCCCCCCCCCCCCCCGAATCAAACGCACCCCATCCCCCCCCAGTCCGGCGACGCACTGCACCCCACGGCGAAAGCTCCGCGTGCACACCCACGGCACCACCCCCTCCCCCTCCCCACGACCTGTTGCTCCCCAGGGTCCACGGGGGGGGGTTGGGGTAGGGAAAGGGGGGGTAGGGAAAAGGGGGGGGTAGGGAAAGGGGGGGGAAGAGGGGTTGGGAAAGGGGGGGGTAGGGAAAGGGGGGGGTAGGGAAAGGGGGGTAAGAGGGGTTGGGAAAGGGGGGGGTAGGGAAAGGGGGGAGAAGAGGGGTTGGGAAAGGGGGGGGTAGGGAAAGGGGGAGGGGGGAAAGAGGGGTAGGGAAAGGGGGGGGGAAGAGGAGTAGGGAAAGGGG
>JAUPFR010000292.1:0-40927 GCA_036925125.1 Oreortyx pictus | reverse complement strand
AACCCGCACGGTTCCTCTTTGCGTTCCCCCACGAACCCGCACGGTTCCTCTTTGCGTTCCCCCACGAACCCGTACCCTTGCTCTTTGCGTTCCCCCACGAACCCACACCCTTGCTCTTTGCGTTCCCCCACGAACCCGCACCCTTGCTCTTTGCGTTCCCCCACGAAGCCCGCACCGTTCCTCTTTGCGTTCCCCCACGAAGCCGCACCGTTCCTCTTTGCGTTCCCCCACGAAGCCGCACCCTTGCTCTTTGCGTTCCCCCACGAAGCCGCACCCTTGCTCTTTGCGTTCCCCCACGAACCCGCACGGTTCCTCTTTGCGTTCCCCCACGAACCCGCACCCTTGCTCTTTGCGTTCCCCCACGAACCCGCACCCTTGCTCTTTGCGTTCCCCACGAACCCGCACCCTTGCTCTTTGCGTTCCCCCACGAACCCGCACCCTTGCTCTTTGCGTTCCCCCACGAACCCGCACCCTTGGCTCTTTGCGTTCCCCCACGAACCCGCACCCTTGCTCTTTGCGTTCCCCCACGAACCCGCACCCTTGCTCTTTGCGTTCCCCCACGAACCCGCACCCTTGCTCTTTGCGTTCCCCCACGAACCCGCACCCGTTGCCTCTTTGCGTTCCCCCACGAACCCGCACGTTCCTCTTTGCGTTCCCCCACGAACCCGCACCCTTGCTCTTTGCGTTCCCCCACGAACCCGCACCCTTGCTCTTTGCGTTCCCCCACGAACCCGCACCTTGCCTCTTTGCGTTCCCCCACGAACCCGCACCCTTGCTCTTTGCGTTCCCCCACGAACCCGCACCCTTGCTCTTTGCGTTCCCCCACGAACCCGCACCCTTGCTCTTTGCGTTCCCCCACGAACCCGCACCCTTGCTCTTTGCGTTCCCCCACGAACCCGCACCCTTGCTCTTTGCGTTCCCCCACGAACCCGCACGCCTTGCTCTTTGCGTTCCCCCACGAACCCGCACCCTTGCTCTTTGCGTTCCCCCACGAACCCGCACCCTTGCTCTTTGCGTTCCCCCACGAACCCGCACCCTTGCTCTTTGCGTTCCCCCACGAACCCGCACCCTTGCTCTTTGCGTTCCCCCACGAACCCGCACCCTTGCTCTTTGCGTTCCCCCACGAACCCGCACCGTTGCCTCTTTGCGTTCCCCCACGAACCCGCACCCTTGCTCTTTGCGTTCCCCCACGAACCCGCACCCTTGCTCTTTGCGTTCCCCCACGAACCCGCACCCTTGCTCTTTGCGTTCCCCCACGAACCCGCACCCTTGCTCTTTGCGTTCCCCCACGAACCCGCACCCTTGCTCTTTGCGTTCCCCCACGAACCCGCACGGTTCCTCTTTGCGTTCCCCCACGAACCCGCACGGTTCCTCTTTGCGTTCCCCCACGAACCCGCACCGTTGCCTCTTTGCGTTCCCCCACGAACCCGCACCCTTGCTCTTTGCGTTCCCCCACGAACCCGCACCCTTGCTCTTTGCGTTCCCCCACGAACCCGCACCCTTGCTCTTTGCGTTCCCCCACGAACCCGCACCCTAGCTCTTTGCGTTCCTCCACGAACCCGCACCCTTGCTCTTTGCGTTCCCCCACGAACCCGCACCCTTGCTCTTTGCGTTCCCCCACGAACCCGCACCCTTGCTCTTTGCGTTCCCCCACGAACCCGCACCCTTGCTCTTTGCGTTCCCCCACGAACCCTGCACCCTTGCTCTTTGCGTTCCCCCACGAACCCGCACGGTTCCTCTTTGCGTTCCCCCACGAACCCGCACGGTTCCTCTTTGCGTTCCGCCACGAACCCGCACCATTGCTCTTTGCGTTCCCCCACGAACCCGCACCCTTGCTCTTTGCGTTCCCCCACGAACCCGCACCCTTGCTCTTTGCGTTCCCCCACGAACCCGCACCCTTGCTCTTTGCGTTCCCCCACGAACCCGCACCCTTGCTCTTTGCGTTCCCCCACGAACCCGCAACCTAGCTCTTTGCGTTCCCCCACGAACCCGCACCCTTGCTCTTTGCGTTCCCCCACGAACCCGCACCCTTGCTCTTTGCGTTCCCCCACGAACCCGCACGGTTCCTCTTTGCGTTCCCCCACGAACCCGCACCCTTGCTCTTTGCGTTCCCCCACGAACCCGCACGGTTCCTCTTTGCGTTCCCCCACGAACCCGCACCCTTGCTCTTTGCGTTCCCCCACGAACCCGCACCCTTGCTCTTTGCGTTCCCCCACGAACCCGCACGGTTCCTCTTTGCGTTCCCCGCACGAACCCGCACCCTTGCTCTTTGCGTTCCCCCACGAACCCGCACCCTTGCTCTTTGCGTTCCCCCACGAACCCGCACGGTTCCTCTTTGCGTTCCCCCACGAACCCGCACCGTTCCTCTTTGCGTTCCCCCACGAACCCGCACGGTTCCTCTTTGCGTTCCCCCACGAACCCGCACCGGTTCCTCTTTGCGTTCCCCCACGAAACCCGCACCCTTGCTCTTTGCGTTCCCCCACGAACCCGCACCCTTGCTCTTTGCGTTCCCCCACGAACCCGCACCCTAGCTCTTTGCGTTCCCCCACGAACCCGCACCCTTGCTCTTTGCGTTCCCCCACGAACCCGCACCCTTGCTCTTTGCGTTCCCCCACGAACCCGCACCCTTGCTCTTTGCGTTCCCCCACGAACCCGCACCCTTGCTCTTTGCGTTCCCCCAGGAACCCGCACCCTTGCTCTTTGCGTTCCCCCACGAACCCGCACCCTTGCTCTTTGCGTTCCCCCAGGAACCCGCACCCTTGCTCTTTGCGTTCCCCCACGAACCCGCACCCTTGCTCTTTGCGTTCCCCCACGAACCCGCACCCTTGCTCTTTGCGTTCCCCCACGAACCCGCACCCTTGCTCTTTGCGTTCCCCCACGAACCCGCACCCTTGCTCTTTGCGTTCCCCCACGAACCCGCACCCTTGCTCTTTGCGTTCCCCCACGAACCCGCACCCTTGCTCTTTGCGTTCCCCCACGAACCCGCACCCTTGCTCTTTGCGTTCCCCCACGAACCCGCACCCTTGCTCTTTGCGTTCCCCCACGAACCCGCACCCTTGCTCTTTGCGTTCCCCCACGAACCCGCACCCTTGCTCTTTGCGTTCCCCCACGAACCCGCACCCTTGCTCTTTGCGTTCCCCCACGAACCCGCACCCTTGCTCTTTGCGTTCCCCCACGAACCCGCACCCTTGCTCTTTGCGTTCCCCCACGAACCCGCACCCTTGCTCTTTGCGTTCCCCCACGAACCCGCACCCTTGCTCTTTGCGTTCCCCCACGAACCCGCACCCTTGCTCTTTGCGTTCCCCCACGAACCCGCACCCTTGCTCTTTGCGTTCCCCCCACGAACCCGCACCCTTGCTCTTTGCGTTCCCCCACGAACCCGCACCCTTGCTCTTTGCGTTCCCCCACGAACCCGCACCCTTGCTCTTTGCGTTCCCCCACGAACCCGCACCCTTGCTCTTTGCGTTCCCCCACGAACCCGCACCCTTGCTCTTTGCGTTCCCCCACGAACCCGCACCCTTGCTCTTTGCGTTCCCCCACGAACCCGCACCCTTGCTCTTTGCGTTCCCCCACGAACCCGCACCCTTGCTCTTTGCGTTCCCCCACGAACCCGCACGGTTCCTCTTTGCGTTCCCCACGAACCCGCACCCTTGCTCTTTGCGTTCCCCCACGAACCCGCACCCTTGCTCTTTGCGTTCCCCCACGAACCCGCACCCTTGCTCTTTGCGTTCCCCCACGAACCGCACGGTTCTCTTTGCGTTCCCCACGAACCCGCACCCTTGCTCTTTGCGTTCCCCCACGAACCCGCACGGTTCCTCTTTGCGTTCCCCCACGAACCCGCACCGGTTCCTCTTTGCGTTCCCCCACGAACCCGCACCCTTGCTCTTTGCGTTCCCCCACGAACCCGCACCCTTGCTCTTTGCGTTCCGCCACGAACCCGCACCCTTGCTCTTTGCGTTCCCCCACGAACCCGCACCCTTGCTCTTTGCGTTCCCCCACGAACCCGCACCCTTGCTCTTTGCGTTCCCCACGAACCCGCACCCTTGCTCTTTGCGTTCCCCCACGAACCCGCACCCTTGCTCTTTGCGTTCCCCCACGAACCCGCACCCTTGCTCTTTGCGTTCCCCCACGAACCCGCACCCTTGCTCTTTGCGTTCCCCCACGAACCCGCACCCTTGCTCTTTGCGTTCCCCCACGAACCCGCACCCTTGCTCTTTGCGTTCCGCCACGAACCCGCAACCTAGCTCTTTGCGTTCCCCCACGAACCCGCACGGTTCCTCTTTGCGTTCCCCCACGAACCCGCACCCTTGCTCTTTGCGTTCCCCCACGAACCCGCACCCTTGCTCTTTGCGTTCCCCCACGAACCCGCAACCTAGCTCTTTGCGTTCCCCCACGAACCCGCACCCTTGCTCTTTGCGTTCCCCCACGAACCCGCACCGGTTCCTCTTTGCGTTCCCCCACGAACCCGCACGGTTCCTCTTTGCGTTCCCCCACGAACCCGCACCCTTGCTCTTTGCGTTCCCCCACGAACCCGCACCCTTGCTCTTTGCGTTCCCGCACGAACCCGCACCCTTGCTCTTTGCGTTCCCCCACGAACCCGCACCCTTGCTCTTTGCGTTCCCCCACGAACCCGCACGGTTCCTCTTTGCGTTCCCCCACGAACCCGCACCCTTGCTCTTTGCGTTCCCCCCACGAACCCGCACCCTTGCTCTTTGCGTTCCCCCACGAACCCGCACCCTTGCTCTTTGCGTTCCCCCACGAACCCGCACCCTTGCTCTTTGCGTTCCCCCACGAACCCGCACCCTTGCTCTTTGCGTTCCCCCACGAACCCGCACCCTTGCTCTTTGCGTTCCCCCCACGAACCCGCACGGTTCCTCTTTGCGTTCCCCCACGAACCCGCACCCTTGCTCTTTGCGTTCCCCCACGAACCCGCACCCTTGCTCTTTGCGTTCCCCCACGAACCCGCACAGTTCCTCTTTGCGTTCCCCCACGAACCCGCACCCTTGCTCTTTGCGTTCCCCCACGAACCCGCACCCTTGCTCTTTGCGTTCCCCCACGAACCCGCACCCTTGCTCTTTGCGTTCCCCCACGAACCCGCACCCTTGCTCTTTGCGTTCCCCCACGAACCCGCACCCTTGCTCTTTGCGTTCCCCCACGAACCCGCACGGTTCCTCTTTGCGTTCCCCCACGAACCCGCACGGTTCCTCTTTGCGTTCCCCCACGAACCCGCACGGTTCCTCTTTGCGTTCCCCCACGAACCCGCACCCTTGCTCTTTGCGTTCCCCCACGAACCCGCACCCTTGCTCTTTGCGTTCCCCCACGAACCCGCACCCTTGCTCTTTGCGTTCCCCCACGAACCCGCACCCTTGCTCTTTGCGTTCCCCCACGAACCCGCACGGTTCCTCTTTGCGTTCCCCCACGAACCCGCACCCTTGCTCTTTGCGTTCCCCCACGAACCCGCACGGTTCCTCTTTGCGTTCCCCCACGAACCCGCACGGTTCCTCTTTGCGTTCCCCCACGAACCCGCACGGTTCCTCTTTGCGTTCCCCCACGAACCCGCACCCTTGCTCTTTGCGTTCCCCCACGAACCCGCACGGTTCCTCTTTGCGTTCCCCCACGAACCCGCACCCTTGCTCTTTGCGTTCCCCCACGAACCCGCACCCTTGCTCTTTGCGTTCCCCCACGAACCCGCACCCTTGCTCTTTGCGTTCCCCCACGAACCCGCACCCTTGCTCTTTGCGTTCCCCCACGAACCCGCACCCTTGCTCTTTGCGTTCCCCCACGAACCCGCACCCTTGCTCTTTGCGTTCCCCCACGAACCCGCACCCTTGCTCTTTGCGTTCCCCCACGAACCCGCACCCTTGCTCTTTGCGTTCCCCCACGAACCCGCACCCTTGCTCCTTGCGTTCCCCCACGAACCCGCACCCTTGCTCCTTGCGTTCCCCCACGAACCCGCACCCTTGCTCTTTGCGTTCCCCCACGAACCCGCACCCTTGCTCTTTGCGTTCCCCCACGAACCCGCACCCTTGCTCTTTGCGTTCCCCCACGAACCCGCACCCTTGCTCTTTGCGTTCCCCCACGAACCCGCACCCTTGCTCTTTGCGTTCCCCCACGAAACCGCACCCTTGCTCTTTGCGTTCCCCCACGAACCCGCACCCTTGCTCTTTGCGTTCCCCCACGAACCCGCACCCTAGCTCTTTGCGTTCCCCCACGAACCCGCACCCTTGCTCTTTGCGTTCCGCCACGAACCCGCACCCTTGCTCTTTGCGTTCCGCCACGAACCCGCACCCTTGCTCTTTGCGTTCCGCCACGAACCCGCACCCTTGCTCTTTGCGTTCCCCCACGAACCCGCACCCTTGCTCTTTGCGTTCCCCCACGAACCCGCACCCTTGCTCTTTGCGTTCCCCCACGAACCCGCACCCTTGCTCTTTGCGTTCCCCCACGAACCCGCACCCTTGCTCTTTGCGTTCCCCCACGAACCCGCACCCTTGCTCTTTGCGTTCCCCCACGAACCCGCACCCTTGCTCTTTGCGTTCCCCCACGAACCCGCACCCTTGCTCTTTGCGTTCCGCCACGAACCCGCAACCTAGCTCTTTGCGTTCCCCCACGAACCCGCACGGTTCCTCTTTGCGTTCCCCCACGAACCCGCACCCTTGCTCTTTGCGTTCCCCCACGAACCCGCACCCTTGCTCTTTGCGTTCCCCCACGAACCCGCAACCTAGCTCTTTGCGTTCCCCCACGAACCCGCACCCTTGCTCTTTGCGTTCCCCCACGAACCCGCACGGTTCCTCTTTGCGTTCCCCCACGAACCCGCACGGTTCCTCTTTGCGTTCCCCCACGAACCCGCACCCTTGCTCTTTGCGTTCCCCCACGAACCCGCACCCTTGCTCTTTGCGTTCCCGCACGAACCCGCACCCTTGCTCTTTGCGTTCCCCCACGAACCCGCACGGTTCCTCTTTGCGTTCCCCCACGAACCCGCACCCTTGCTCTTTGCGTTCCCCCACGAACCCGCACCCTTGCTCTTTGCGTTCCCCCACGAACCCGCACGGTTCCTCTTTGCGTTCCCCCACGAACCCGCACCCTTGCTCTTTGCGTTCCCCCACGAACCCGCACGGTTCCTCTTTGCGTTCCCCCACGAACCCGCACCCTTGCTCTTTGCGTTCCCCCACGAACCCGCACCCTTGCTCTTTGCGTTCCCCCACGAACCCGCACCCTTGCTCTTTGCGTTCCCCCACGAACCCGCACCCTTGCTCTTTGCGTTCCCCCACGAACCCGCACCCTTGCTCTTTGCGTTCCCCCACGAACCCGCACCCTTGCTCTTTGCGTTCCCCCACGAACCCGCACCCTTGCTCTTTGCGTTCCCCCACGAACCCGCACCCTTGCTCTTTGCGTTCCCCCACGAACCCGCACCCTTGCTCTTTGCATTCCCCCACGAACCCGCACCCTTGCTCTTTGCGTTCCCCCACGAACCCGCACCCTTGCTCTTTGCGTTCCCCCACGAACCCGCACCCTTGCTCTTTGCGTTCCCCCACGAACCCGCACCCTTGCTCTTTGCGTTCCCCCACGAACCCGCACGGTTCCTCTTTGCGTTCCCCCACGAACCCGCACGGTTCCTCTTTGCGTTCCCCCACGAACCCGCACGGTTCCTCTTTGCGTTCCCCCACGAACCCGTACCCTTGCTCTTTGCGTTCCCCCACGAACCCACACCCTTGCTCTTTGCGTTCCCCCACGAACCCGCACCCTTGCTCTTTGCGTTCCCCCACGAAGCCGCACCGTTCCTCTTTGCGTTCCCCCACGAAGCCGCACCGTTCCTCTTTGCGTTCCCCCACGAAGCCGCACCCTTGCTCTTTGCGTTCCCCCACGAAGCCGCACCCTTGCTCTTTGCGTTCCCCCACGAACCCGCACGGTTCCTCTTTGCGTTCCCCCACGAACCCGCACCCTTGCTCTTTGCGTTCCCCCACGAACCCGCACCCTTGCTCTTTGCGTTCCCCCACGAACCCGCACCCTTGCTCTTTGCGTTCCCCCACGAACCCGCACCCTTGCTCTTTGCGTTCCCCCACGAACCCGCACCCTTGGTCTTTGCGTTCCCCCACGAACCCGCACCCTTGCTCTTTGCGTTCCCCCACGAACCCGCACCCTTGCTCTTTGCGTTCCCCCACGAACCCGCACCCTTGCTCTTTGCGTTCCCCCACGAACCCGCACGGTTCCTCTTTGCGTTCCCCCACGAACCCGCACGGTTCCTCTTTGCGTTCCCCCACGAACCCGCACCCTTGCTCTTTGCGTTCCCCCACGAACCTGCACCCTTGCTCTTTGCGTTCCCCCACGAACCCGCACGGTTCCTCTTTGCGTTCCCCCACGAACCCGCACGGTTCCTCTTTGCGTTCCCCCACGAACCCGCACCCTTGCTCTTTGCGTTCCCCCACGAACCCGCACCCTTGCTCTTTGCGTTCCCCCACGAACCCGCACCCTTGCTCTTTGCGTTCCCCCACGAACCCGCACCCTTGCTCTTTGCGTTCCCCCACGAACCCGCACCCTTGCTCTTTGCGTTCCCCCACGAACCCGCACGGTTCCTCTTTGCGTTCCCCCACGAACCCGCACCCTTGCTCTTTGCGTTCCCCCACGAACCCGCACGGTTCCTCTTTGCGTTCCCCCACGAACCCGCACGGTTCCTCTTTGCGTTCCCCCACGAACCCGCACGGTTCCTCTTTGCGTTCCCCCACGAACCCGCACCCTTGCTCTTTGCGTTCCCCCACGAACCCGCACGGTTCCTCTTTGCGTTCCCCCACGAACCCGCACCCTTGCTCTTTGCGTTCCCCCACGAACCCGCACCCTTGCTCTTTGCGTTCCCCCACGAACCCGCACCCTTGCTCTTTGCGTTCCCCCACGAACCCGCACCCTTGCTCTTTGCGTTCCCCCACGAACCCGCACCCTTGCTCTTTGCGTTCCCCCACGAACCCGCACCCTTGCTCTTTGCGTTCCCCCACGAACCCGCACCCTTGCTCTTTGCGTTCCCCCACGAACCCGCACCCTTGCTCTTTGCGTTCCCCCACGAACCCGCACCCTTGCTCCTTGCGTTCCCCCACGAACCCGCACCCTTGCTCCTTGCGTTCCCCCACGAACCCGCACCCTTGCTCTTTGCGTTCCCCCACGAACCCGCACCCTTGCTCTTTGCGTTCCCCCACGAACCCGCACCCTTGCTCTTTGCGTTCCCCCACGAACCCGCACCCTTGCTCTTTGCGTTCCCCCACGAACCCGCACCCTTGCTCTTTGCGTTCCCCCACGAAACCGCACCCTTGCTCTTTGCGTTCCCCCACGAACCCGCACCCTTGCTCTTTGCGTTCCCCCACGAACCCGCACCCTAGCTCTTTGCGTTCCCCCACGAACCCGCACCCTTGCTCTTTGCGTTCCGCCACGAACCCGCACCCTTGCTCTTTGCGTTCCGCCACGAACCCGCACCCTTGCTCTTTGCGTTCCGCCACGAACCCGCACCCTTGCTCTTTGCGTTCCCCCACGAACCCGCACCCTTGCTCTTTGCGTTCCCCCACGAACCCGCACCCTTGCTCTTTGCGTTCCCCCACGAACCCGCACCCTTGCTCTTTGCGTTCCCCCACGAACCCGCACCCTTGCTCTTTGCGTTCCCCCACGAACCCGCACCCTTGCTCTTTGCGTTCCCCCACGAACCCGCACCCTTGCTCTTTGCGTTCCGCCACGAACCCGCAACCTAGCTCTTTGCGTTCCCCCACGAACCCGCACGGTTCCTCTTTGCGTTCCCCCACGAACCCGCACCCTTGCTCTTTGCGTTCCCCCACGAACCCGCACCCTTGCTCTTTGCGTTCCCCCACGAACCCGCAACCTAGCTCTTTGCGTTCCCCCACGAACCCGCACCCTTGCTCTTTGCGTTCCCCCACGAACCCGCACGGTTCCTCTTTGCGTTCCCCCACGAACCCGCACGGTTCCTCTTTGCGTTCCCCCACGAACCCGCACCCTTGCTCTTTGCGTTCCCCCACGAACCCGCACCCTTGCTCTTTGCGTTCCCGCACGAACCCGCACCCTTGCTCTTTGCGTTCCCCCACGAACCCGCACGGTTCCTCTTTGCGTTCCCCCACGAACCCGCACCCTTGCTCTTTGCGTTCCCCCACGAACCCGCACCCTTGCTCTTTGCGTTCCCCCACGAACCCGCACGGTTCCTCTTTGCGTTCCCCCACGAACCCGCACCCTTGCTCTTTGCGTTCCCCCACGAACCCGCACGGTTCCTCTTTGCGTTCCCCCACGAACCCGCACCCTTGCTCTTTGCGTTCCCCCACGAACCCGCACCCTTGCTCTTTGCGTTCCCCCACGAACCCGCACCCTTGCTCTTTGCGTTCCCCCACGAACCCGCACCCTTGCTCTTTGCGTTCCCCCACGAACCCGCACCCTTGCTCTTTGCGTTCCCCCACGAACCCGCACCCTTGCTCTTTGCGTTCCCCCACGAACCCGCACCCTTGCTCTTTGCGTTCCCCCACGAACCCGCACCCTTGCTCTTTGCGTTCCCCCACGAACCCGCACCCTTGCTCTTTGCATTCCCCCACGAACCCGCACCCTTGCTCTTTGCGTTCCCCCACGAACCCGCACCCTTGCTCTTTGCGTTCCCCCACGAACCCGCACCCTTGCTCTTTGCGTTCCCCCACGAACCCGCACCCTTGCTCTTTGCGTTCCCCCACGAACCCGCACGGTTCCTCTTTGCGTTCCCCCACGAACCCGCACGGTTCCTCTTTGCGTTCCCCCACGAACCCGCACGGTTCCTCTTTGCGTTCCCCCACGAACCCGTACCCTTGCTCTTTGCGTTCCCCCACGAACCCACACCCTTGCTCTTTGCGTTCCCCCACGAACCCGCACCCTTGCTCTTTGCGTTCCCCCACGAAGCCGCACCGTTCCTCTTTGCGTTCCCCCACGAAGCCGCACCGTTCCTCTTTGCGTTCCCCCACGAAGCCGCACCCTTGCTCTTTGCGTTCCCCCACGAAGCCGCACCCTTGCTCTTTGCGTTCCCCCACGAACCCGCACGGTTCCTCTTTGCGTTCCCCCACGAACCCGCACCCTTGCTCTTTGCGTTCCCCCACGAACCCGCACCCTTGCTCTTTGCGTTCCCCCACGAACCCGCACCCTTGGTCTTTGCGTTCCCCCACGAACCCGCACCCTTGCTCTTTGCGTTCCCCCACGAACCCGCACCCTTGGTCTTTGCGTTCCCCCACGAACCCGCACCCTTGCTCTTTGCGTTCCCCCACGAACCCGCACCCTTGCTCTTTGCGTTCCCCCACGAACCCGCACCCTTGCTCTTTGCGTTCCCCCACGAACCCGCACGGTTCCTCTTTGCGTTCCCCCACGAACCCGCACGGTTCCTCTTTGCGTTCCCCCACGAACCCGCACCCTTGCTCTTTGCGTTCCCCCACGAACCTGCACCCTTGCTCTTTGCGTTCCCCCACGAACCCGCACGGTTCCTCTTTGCGTTCCCCCACGAACCCGCACGGTTCCTCTTTGCGTTCCCCCACGAACCCGCACCCTTGCTCTTTGCGTTCCCCCACGAACCCGCACCCTTGCTCTTTGCGTTCCCCCACGAACCCGCACCCTTGCTCTTTGCGTTCCCCCACGAACCCGCACCCTTGCTCTTTGCGTTCCCCCACGAACCCGCACCCTTGCTCTTTGCGTTCCCCCACGAACCCGCAACCTAGCTCTTTGCGTTCCCCCACGAACCCGCACCCTTGCTCTTTGCGTTCCCCCACGAACCCGCACCCTTGCTCTTTGCGTTCCCCCACGAACCCGCACGGTTCCTCTTTGCGTTCCCCCACGAACCCGCACCCTTGCTCTTTGCGTTCCCCCACGAACCCGCACGGTTCCTCTTTGCGTTCCCCCACGAACCCGCACCCTTGCTCTTTGCGTTCCCCCACGAACCCGCACCCTTGCTCTTTGCGTTCCCCCACGAACCCGCACCCTTGCTCTTTGCGTTCCCGCACGAACCCGCACCCTTGCTCTTTGCGTTCCCCCACGAACCCGCACCCTTGCTCTTTGCGTTTCCCCACGAACCCGCACGGTTCCTCTTTGCGTTCCCCCACGAACCCGCACGGTTCCTCTTTGCGTTCCCCCACGAACCCGCACGGTTCCTCTTTGCGTTCCCCCACGAACCCGCACCCTTGCTCTTTGCGTTCCCCCACAAACCCGCACCCTTGCTCTTTGCGTTCCCCCACGAACCCGCACCCTTGCTCTTTGCGTTCCCCCACGAACCCGCACCCTAGCTCTTTGCGTTCCCCCACGAACCCGCACCCTTGCTCTTTGCGTTCCCCCACGAACCCGCACCCTTGCTCTTTGCGTTCCCCCACGAACCCGCACCCTTGCTCTTTGCGTTCCCCCACGAACCCGCACCCTTGCTCTTTGCGTTCCCCCACGAACCTGCACCCTTGCTCTTTGCGTTCCCCTACGAACCCGCACGGTTCCTCTTTGCGTTCCCCCACGAACCCGCACCCTTGCTCTTTGCGTTCCCCCACGAACCCGCACCCTTGCTCTTTGCGTTCCCCCACGAACCCGCACCCTTGCTCTTTGCGTTCCCCCACGAACCCGCACCCTTGCTCTTTGCGTTCCCCCACGAACCCGCACCCTTGCTCTTTGCGTTCCCCCACGAACCCGCAACCTAGCTCTTTGCGTTCCCCCACGAACCCGCACCCTTGCTCTTTGAGTTCCCCCACGAACCCGCACCCTTGCTCTTTGCGTTCCCCCACGAACCCGCACGGTTCCTCTTTGCGTTCCCCCACGAACCCGCACCCTTGCTCTTTGCGTTCCCCCACGAACCCGCACGGTTCCTCTTTGCGTTCCCCCACGAACCCGCACCCTTGCTCTTTGCGTTCCCCCACGAACCCGCACCCTTGCTCTTTGCGTTCCCCCACGAACCCGCACGGTTCCTCTTTGCGTTCCCGCACGAACCCGCACCCTTGCTCTTTGCGTTCCCCCACGAACCCGCACCCTTGCTCTTTGCGTTTCCCCACGAACCCGCACGGTTCCTCTTTGCGTTCCCCCACGAACCCGCACGGTTCCTCTTTGCGTTCCCCCACGAACCCGCACGGTTCCTCTTTGCGTTCCCCCACGAACCCGCACGGTTCCTCTTTGCGTTCCCCCACGAACCCGCACCCTTGCTCTTTGCGTTCCCCCACGAACCCGCACCCTTGCTCTTTGCGTTCCCCCACGAACCTGCACCCTTGCTCTTTGCGTTCCCCTACGAACCCGCACGGTTCCTCTTTGCGTTCCCCCACGAACCCGCACGGTTCCTCTTTGCGTTCCGCCACGAACCCGCACCCTTGCTCTTTGCGTTCCCCCACGAACCCGCACCCTTGCTCTTTGCGTTCCCCCACGAACCCGCACCCTTGCTCTTTGCGTTCCCCCACGAACCCGCACCCTTGCTCTTTGCGTTCCCCCACGAACCCGCACCCTTGCTCTTTGCGTTCCCCCACGAACCCGCAACCTAGCTCTTTGCGTTCCCCCACGAACCCGCACCCTTGCTCTTTGAGTTCCCCCACGAACCCGCACCCTTGCTCTTTGCGTTCCCCCACGAACCCGCACGGTTCCTCTTTGCGTTCCCCCACGAACCCGCACCCTTGCTCTTTGCGTTCCCCCACGAACCCGCACGGTTCCTCTTTGCGTTCCCCCACGAACCCGCACCCTTGCTCTTTGCGTTCCCCCACGAACCCGCACCCTTGCTCTTTGCGTTCCCCCACGAACCCGCACGGTTCCTCTTTGCGTTCCCGCACGAACCCGCACCCTTGCTCTTTGCGTTCCCCCACGAACCCGCACCCTTGCTCTTTGCGTTTCCCCACGAACCCGCACGGTTCCTCTTTGCGTTCCCCCACGAACCCGCACGGTTCCTCTTTGCGTTCCCCCACGAACCCGCACGGTTCCTCTTTGCGTTCCCCCACGAACCCGCACGGTTCCTCTTTGCGTTCCCCCACAAACCCGCACCCTTGCTCTTTGCGTTCCCCCACGAACCCGCACCCTTGCTCTTTGCGTTCCCCCACGAACCCGCACCCTAGCTCTTTGCGTTCCCCCACGAACCCGCACCCTTGCTCTTTGCGTTCCCCCACGAACCCGCACCCTTGCTCTTTGCGTTCCCCCACGAACCCGCACCCTTGCTCTTTGCGTTCCCCCACGAACCCGCACCCTTGCTCTTTGCGTTCCCCCACGAACCCGCACCCTTGCTCTTTGCGTTCCCCCACGAACCCGCACCCTTGCTCTTTGCGTTCCCCCAGGAACCCGCACCCTTGCTCTTTGCGTTCCCCCACGAACCCGCACCCTTGCTCTTTGCGTTCCCCCACGAACCCGCACCCTTGCTCTTTGCGTTCCCCCACGAACCCGCACCCTTGCTCTTTGCGTTCCCCCATGAACCCGCACCCTTGCTCTTTGCGTTCCCCCACGAACCCGCACCCTTGCTCTTTGCGTTCCCCCACGAACCCGCACCCTTGCTCTTTGCGTTCCCCCACGAACCCGCACCCTTGCTCTTTGCGTTCCCCCACGAACCCGCACCCTTGCTCTTTGCGTTCCCCCACGAACCCGCACCCTTGCTCTTTGCGTTCCCCCACGAACCCGCACCCTTGCTCTTTGCGTTCCCCCACGAACCCGCACCCTTGCTCTTTGCGTTCCCCCACGAACCCGCACCCTTGCTCTTTGCGTTCCCCCACGAACCCGCACCCTTGCTCTTTGCGTTCCCCCAGGAACCCGCACCCTTGCTCTTTGCGTTCCCCCACGAACCCGCACCCTTGCTCTTTGCGTTCCCCCACGAACCCGCACCCTTGCTCTTTGCGTTCCCCCACGAACCCGCACCCTTGCTCTTTGCGTTCCCCCACGAACCCGCACCCTTGCTCTTTGCGTTCCCCCACGAACCCGCACCCTTGCTCTTTGCGTTCCCCCACGAACCCGCACCCTTGCTCTTTGCGTTCCCCCACGAACCCGCACCCTTGCTCTTTGCGTTCCCCCACGAACCCGCACCCTTGCTCTTTGCGTTCCCCCACGAACCCGCACCCTTGCTCTTTGCGTTCCCCCACGAACCCGCACCCTTGCTCTTTGCGTTCCCCCACGAACCCGCACCCTTGCTCTTTGCGTTCCCCCACGAACCCGCACCCTTGCTCTTTGCGTTCCCCCACGAACCCGCACGGTTCCTCTTTGCGTTCCCCCACGAACCCGCACCCTTGCTCTTTGCGTTCCCCCACGAACCCGCACCCTTGCTCTTTGCGTTCCCCCACGAACCCGCACCCTTGCTCTTTGCGTTCCCCCACGAACCCGCACGGTTCCTCTTTGCGTTCCCCCACGAACCCGCACCCTTGCTCTTTGCGTTCCCCCACGAACCCGCACGGTTCCTCTTTGCGTTCCCCCACGAACCCGCACGGTTCCTCTTTGCGTTCCCCCACGAACCCGCACCCTTGCTCTTTGCGTTCCCCCACGAACCCGCACCCTTGCTCTTTGCGTTCCCCCACGAACCCGCACCCTTGCTCTTTGCGTTCCCCCACGAACCCGCACCCTTGCTCTTTGCGTTCCCCCACGAACCCGCACCCTTGCTCTTTGCGTTCCCCCACGAACCCGCACCCTTGCTCTTTGCGTTCCCCCACGAACCCGCACCCTTGCTCTTTGCGTTCCCCCACGAACCCGCACCCTTGCTCTTTGCGTTCCCCCACGAACCCGCACCCTTGCTCTTTGCGTTCCCCCACGAACCCGCACCCTTGCTCTTTGCGTTCCCCCACGAACCCGCACCCTTGCTCTTTGCGTTCCCCCACGAACCCGCACCCTTGCTCTTTGCGTTCCCCCACGAACCCGCACCCTTGCTCTTTGCGTTCCCCCACGAACCCGCAACCTAGCTCTTTGCGTTCCCCCACGAACCCGCACCCTTGCTCTTTGAGTTCCCCCACGAACCCGCACCCTTGCTCTTTGCGTTCCCCCACGAAGCCGCACCCTTTCTCTTTGCGTTCCCCCACGAACCCGCACGGTTCCTCTTTGCGTTCCCCCACGAACCCGCACGGTTCCTCTTTGCGTTCCCCCACGAACCCGCACGGTTCCTCTTTGCGTTCCCCCACGAACCCGCACGGTTCCTCTTTGCGTTCCCCCACGAACCCGCACCGTTGCTCTTTGCGTTCCCCCACGAACCCGCACCCTTGCTCTTTGCGTTCCCCCACGAACCCGCACCCTTGCTCTTTGCGTTTCCCCACGAGCCCGCACCCTTGCTCTTTGCGTTCCCCCACGAACCCGCACCCTTGCTCTTTGCGTTCCCCCACGAACCCGCACCCTTGCTCTTTGCGTTCCCCCACGAACCCGCACCCTTGCTCTTTGCGTTCCCCCACGAACCCGCACCCTTGCTCTTTGCGTTCCCCCACGAACCCGCACCCTTGCTCTTTGCGTTCCCCCACGAACCCGCACCCTTGCTCTTTGCGTTCCCCCACGAACCCGCACCCTTGCTCTTTGCGTTCCCCCACGAACCCGCACCCTTGCTCTTTGCGTTCCCCCACGAACCCGCACCCTTGCTCTTTGCGTTCCCCCACGAACCCGCACCCTTGCTCTTTGCGTTCCCCCACGAACCCGCACCCTTGCTCTTTGCGTTCCCCCACGAACCCGCACCCTTGCTCTTTGCGTTCCCCCACGAACCCGCACCCTTGCTCTTTGCGTTCCCCCACGAACCCGCACCCTTGCTCTTTGCGTTCCCCCACGAACCCGCACCCTTGCTCTTTGCGTTCCCCCACGAACCCGCACCCTTGCTCTTTGCGTTCCCCCACGAACCCGCAACCTAGCTCTTTGCGTTCCCCCACGAACCCGCACCCTTGCTCTTTGAGTTCCCCCACGAACCCGCACCCTTGCTCTTTGCGTTCCCCCACGAACCCGCACGGTTCCTCTTTGCGTTCCCCCACGAACCCGCACCCTTGCTCTTTGCGTTCCCCCACGAACCCGCACGGTTCCTCTTTGCGTTCCCCCACGAACCCGCACGGTTCCTCTTTGCGTTCCCCCACGAACCCGCACCCTTGCTCTTTGCGTTCCCCCACGAACCCGCACCCTTGCTCTTTGCGTTCCCGCACGAACCCGCACCCTTGCACTTTGCGATCCCCCACGAACCCGCACCCATGCTCTTTGCGTTTCCCCACGAACCCGCACCCTTGCTCTTTGCGTTCCCCCACGAACCCGCACGGTTCCTCTTTGCGTTCCCCCACGAACCCGCACGGTTCCTCTTTGCGTTCCCCCACGAACCCGCACCCTTGCTCTTTGCGTTCCCCCACGAACCCGCACGGTTCCTCTTTGCGTTCCCCCACGAACCCGCACGGTTCCTCTTTGCGTTCCCCCTCGAACCCGCACCCTTGCTCTTTGCGTTCCCCCACAAACCCGCACCCTTGCTCTTTGCGTTCCCCCACGAACCCGCACCCTTGCTCTTTGCGTTCCCCCACGAACCCGCACCCTTGCTCTTTGCGTTCCCCCACGAACCCGCACCCTTGCTCTTTGCGTTCCCCCACGAACCCGCACCCTTGCTCTTTGCGTTCCCCCACGAACCCGCACCCTTGCTCTTTGCGTTCCCCCACGAACCCGCACCCTTGCTCTTTGCGTTCCCCCACGAACCCGCACCCTTGCTCTTTGCGTTCCCCCACGAACCCGCACCCTTGCTCTTTGCGTTCCCCCACGAACCCGCACCCTTGCTCTTTGCGTTCCCCCACGAACCCGCACCCTTGCTCTTTGCGTTCCCGCACGAACCCGCACCCTTGCTCTTTGCGTTCCCCCACGAACCCGCACCCTTGCTCTTTGCGTTCCCCCACGAACCCGCACTCTTGCTCTTTGCGTTCCCCCACGAACCCGCACCCTTGCTCTTTGCGTTCCCCCACGAACCCGCACGGTTCCTCTTTGCGTTCCCCCATGAACCCGCACGGTTCCTCTTTGCGTTCCCCCACGAACCCGCACCCTTGCTCTTTGCGTTCCCCCACGAACCCGCACCCTTGCTCTTTGCGTTCCCCCACGAACCCGCACGGTTTCTCTTTGCGTTCCCCCACGAACCCGCACGGTTCCTCTTTGCGTTCCCCCACGAACCCGCACCCTTGCTCTTTGCGTTCCCCCACGAACCCGCACGGTTCCTCTTTGCGTTCCCCCACGAACCCGCACGGTTCCTCTTTGCGTTCCCCCACGAACCCGCACCCTTGCTCTTTGCGTTCCCCCACGAACCCGCACCCTTGCTCTTTGCGTTCCCCCACGAACCCGCACCCTTGCTCTTTGCGTTCCCCCACGAACCCGCACCCTTGCTCTTTGCGTTCCCCCACGAACCCGCACGGTTCCTCTTTGCGTTCCCCCACGAACCCGCACGGTTCCTCTTTGCGTTCCCCCACGAACCCGCACCCTTGCTCTTTGCGTTCCCCCACGAACCCGCACGGTTCCTCTTTGCGTTCCCCCACGAACCCGCACGGTTCCTCTTTGCGTTCCCCCACGAACCCGCACCCTTGCTCTTTGCGTTCCCCCACGAACCCGCACGGTTCCTCTTTGCGTTCCCCCACGAACCCGCACGGTTCCTCTTTGCGTTCCCCCACGAACCCGCACGGTTCCTCTTTGCGTTCCCCCACGAACCCGCACCCTTGCTCTTTGCGTTCCCCCACGAACCCGCACCCTTGCTCTTTGCGTTCCCCCACGAACCCGCACCCTTGCTCTTTGCGTTCCCCCACGAACCCGCACCCTTGCTCTTTGCGTTCCCCCACGAACCCGCACGGTTCCTCTTTGCGTTCCCCCACGAACCCGCACGGTTCCTCTTTGCGTTCCCCCACGAACCCGCACCCTTGCTCTTTGCGTTCCCCCACGAACCCGCACGGTTCCTCTTTGCGTTCCCCCACGAACCCGCACGGTTCCTCTTTGCGTTCCCCCACGAACCCGCACCCTTGCTCTTTGCGTTCCCCCACGAACCCGCACGGTTCCTCTTTGCGTTCCCCCACGAACCCGCACGGTTCCTCTTTGCGTTCCCCCACGAACCCGCACGGTTCCTCTTTGCGTTCCCCCACGAACCCGCACCCTTGCTCTTTGCGTTCCCCCACGAACCCGCACCCTTGCTCTTTGCGTTCCCCCACGAACCCGCACCCTTGCTCTTTGCGTTCCCCCACGAACCCGCACCCTTGCTCTTTGCGTTCCCCCACGAACCCGCACCCTTGCTCTTTGCGTTCCCCCACGAACCCGCACCCTTGCTCTTTGCGTTCCCCCACGAACCCGCACCCTTGCTCTTTGCGTTCCCCCACGAACCCGCACCCTTGCTCTTTGCGTTCCCCCACGAACCCGCACCCTTGCTCTTTGCGTTCCCCCACGAACCCGCACGGTTCCTCTTTGCGTTCCCCCACGAACCCGCACCCTTGCTCTTTGCGTTCCCCCACGAACCCGCACCCTTGCTCTTTGCGTTCCCCCACGAACCCGCACCCTTGCTCTTTGCGTTCCCCCACGAACCCGCACCCTTGCTCTTTGCGTTCCCCCACGAACCCGCACCCTTGCTCTTTGCGTTCCCCCACGAACCCGCACCCTTGCTCTTTGCGTTCCCCCACGAACCCGCACCCTTGCTCTTTGCGTTCCGCCACGAACCCGCACCCTTGCTCTTTGCGTTCCCCCACGAACCCGCACCCTTGCTCTTTGCGTTCCCCCACGAACCCGCACCCTTGCTCTTTGCGTTCCCCCACGAACCCGCACCCTTGCTCTTTGCGTTCCCCCACGAACCCGCACCCTTGCTCTTTGCGTTCCCCCACGAACCCGCACCCTTGCTCTTTGCGTTCCCCCACGAACCCGCACCCTTGCTCTTTGCGTTCCCCCACGAACCCGCACGGTTCCTCTTTGCGTTCCCCCACGAACCCGCACGGTTCCTCTTTGCGTTCCCCCACGAACCCGTACCCTTGCTCTTTGCGTTCCCCCACGAACCCACACCCTTGCTCTTTGCGTTCCCCCACGAACCCGCACCCTTGCTCTTTGCGTTCCCCCACGAAGCCGCACCGTTCCTCTTTGCGTTCCCCCACGAAGCCGCACCGTTCCTCTTTGCGTTCCCCCACGAAGCCGCACCCTTGCTCTTTGCGTTCCCCCACGAAGCCGCACCCTTGCTCTTTGCGTTCCCCCACGAACCCGCACGGTTCCTCTTTGCGTTCCCCCACGAACCCGCACCCTTGCTCTTTGCGTTCCCCCACGAACCCGCACCCTTGCTCTTTGCGTTCCCCCACGAACCCGCACCCTTGCTCTTTGCGTTCCCCCACGAACCCGCACCCTTGCTCTTTGCGTTCCCCCACGAACCCGCACCCTTGCTCTTTGCGTTCCCCCACGAACCCGCACGGTTCCTCTTTGCGTTCCCCCACGAACCCGCACGGTTCCTCTTTGCGTTCCCCCACGAACCCGCACCCTTGCTCTTTGCGTTCCCCCACGAACCTGCACGGTTCCTCTTTGCGTTCCCCCACGAACCCGCACGGTTCCTCTTTGCGTTCCCCCACGAACCCGCACGGTTCCTCTTTGCGTTCCCCCACGAACCCGCACCCTTGCTCTTTGCGTTCCCCCACGAACCCGCACCCTTGCTCTTTGCGTTCCCCCACGAACCCGCACCCTTGCTCTTTGCGTTCCGCCACGAACCCGCACCCTTGCTCTTTGCGTTCCCCCACGAACCCGCACCCTTGCTCTTTGCGTTCCCCCACGAACCCGCACCCTTGCTCTTTGCGTTCCCCCACGAACCCGCACCCTTGCTCTTTGCGTTCCCCCACGAACCCGCACCCTTGCTCTTTGCGTTCCCCCACGAACCCGCACCCTTGCTCTTTGCGTTCCCCCACGAACCCGCACCCTTGCTCTTTGCGTTCCCCCACGAACCCGCACCCTTGCTCGTTGCGTTCCCCCACGAACCCGCACCCTAGCTCTTTGCGTTCCCCCACGAACCTGCACGGTTCCTCTTTGCGTTCCCCCACGAACCCGCACCCTTGCTCTTTGCGTTCCCCCACGAACCCGCACCCTTGCTCTTTGCGTTCCCCCACGAACCCGCACCCTTGCTCTTTGCGTTCCCCCACGAACCCGCACCCTTGCTCTTTGCGTTCCCCCACGAACCCGCACCCTTGCTCTTTGCGTTCCCCCACGAACCCGCACGGTTCCTCTTTGCGTTCCCCCACGAACCCGCACCCTTGCTCTTTGCGTTCCCCCACGAACCCGCACGGTTCCTCTTTGCGTTCCCCCACGAACCCGCACGGTTCCTCTTTGCGTTCCCCCACGAACCAGCACGGTTCCTCTTTGCGTTCCCCCACGAACCCGCACCCTTGCTCTTTGCGTTCCCCCACGAACCCGCACGGTTCCTCTTTGCGTTCCCCCACGAACCCGCACCCTTGCTCTTTGCGTTCCCCCACGAACCCGCACGGTTCCTCTTTGCGTTCCCCCACGAACCCGCACCCTTGCTCTTTGCGTTCCCCCACGAACCTGCACGGTTCCTCTTTGCGTTCCCCCACGAACCCGCACGGTTCCTCTTTGCGTTCCCCCACGAACCCGCACGGTTCCTCTTTGCGTTCCCCCACGAACCCGCACGGTTCCTCTTTGCGTTCCCCCACGAACCCGCACGGTTCCTCCTTGCGTTCCCCCACGAACCCGCACCCTTGCTCTTTGCGTTCCCCCACGAACCTGCACGGTTCCTCTTTGCGTTCCCCCACGAACCCGCACGGTTCCTCTTTGCGTTCCCCCACGAACCCGCACGGTTCCTCTTTGCGTTCCCCCACGAACCCGCACCCTTGCTCTTTGCGTTCCCCCACGAACCCGCACCCTTGCTCTTTGCGTTCCCCCACGAACCCGCACCCTTGCTCTTTGCGTTCCGCCACGAACCCGCACCCTTGCTCTTTGCGTTCCCCCACGAACCCGCACCCTTGCTCTTTGCGTTCCCCCACGAACCCGCACCCTTGCTCTTTGCGTTCCCCCACGAACCCGCACCCTTGCTCTTTGCGTTCCCCCACGAACCCGCACCCTTGCTCTTTGCGTTCCCCCACGAACCCGCACCCTTGCTCTTTGCGTTCCCCCACGAACCCGCACCCTTGCTCGTTGCGTTCCCCCACGAACCCGCACCCTAGCTCTTTGCGTTCCCCCACGAACCCGCACCCTTGCTCTTTGCGTTCCCCCACGAACCCGCACCCTTGCTCTTTGCGTTCCCCCACGAACCCGCACCCTTGCTCTTTGCGTTCCCCCACGAACCCGCACCCTTGCTCTTTGCGTTCCCCCACGAACCCGCACCCTTGCTCTTTGCGTTCCCCCACGAACCCGCACGGTTCCTCTTTGCGTTCCCCCACGAACCCGCACGGTTCCTCTTTGCGTTCCCCCACGAACCCGCACGGTTCCTCTTTGCGTTCCCCCACGAACCCGCACGGTTCCTCTTTGCGTTCCCCCACGAACCAGCACGGTTCCTCTTTGCGTTCCCCCACGAACCCGCACCCTTGCTCTTTGCGTTCCCCCACGAACCCGCACGGTTCCTCTTTGCGTTCCCCCACGAACCCGCACCCTTGCTCTTTGCGTTCCCCCACGAACCCGCACCCTTGCTCTTTGCGTTCCCCCACGAACCCGCACCCTTGCTCTTTGCGTTCCCCCACGAACCTGCACGGTTCCTCTTTGCGTTCCCCCACGAACCCGCACGGTTCCTCTTTGCGTTCCCCCACGAACCCGCACGGTTCCTCTTTGCGTTCCCCAACGAACCCGCACGGTTCCTCTTTGCGTTCCCCCACGAACCCGCACGGTTCCTCTTTGCGTTCCCCCACGAACCCGCACCCTTGCTCTTTGCGTTCCCCCACGAACCCGCACCCTTGCTCTTTGCGTTCCCCCACGAACCCGCACCCTTGCTCTTTGCGTTCCCCCACGAACCCGCACGGTTCCTCTTTGCGTTCCCCCACGAACCCGCACCCTTGCTCTTTGCGTTCCCCCACGAACCCGCACCCTTGCTCTTTGCGTTCCCCCACGAACCCGCACCCTTGCTCTTTGCGTTCCCCCACGAACCCGCACCCTTGCTCTTTGCGTTCCCCCACGAACCCGCACCCTTGCTCTTTGCGTTCCCCCACGAACCCGCACCCTTGCTCTTTGCGTTCCCCCACGAACCCGCACGGTTCCTCTTTGCGTTCCCCCACGAACCCGCACCCTTGCTCTTTGCGTTCCCCCACGAACCCGCACCCTTGCTCTTTGCGTTCCCCCACGAACCCGCACCCTTGCTCTTTGCGTTCCCCCACGAACCCGCACCCTTGCTCTTTGCGTTCCCCCACGAACCCGCACCCTTGCTCTTTGCGTTCCCCCACGAACCCGCACCCTTGCTCTTTGCGTTCCCCCACGAACCCGCACCCTTGCTCTTTGCGTTCCCCCACGAACCCGCACCCTTGCTCTTTGCGTTCCCCCACGAACCCGCACCCTTGCTCTTTGCGTTCCCCCACGAACCCGCACCCTTGCTCTTTGCGTGCCCCCACGAACCCGCACGGTTCCTCTTTGCGTTCCCCAACCAACCCGCACCCTTGCTCTTTGCGTTCCCCCACGAACCCGCACCCTTGCTCTTTGCGTTCCCCCACGAACCCGCACCCTTGCTCTTTGCGTTCCCCCACGAACCCGCACGGTTCCTCTTTGCGTTCCCCCACGAACCCGCACGGTTCCTCTTTGCGTTCCCCCACGAACCCGCACCCTTGCTCTTTGCGTTCCCCCACGAACCCGCACCCTTGCTCTTTGCGTTCCCCCACGAACCCGCACCCTTGCTCTTTGCGTTCCCCCACGAACCCGCACCCTTGCTCTTTGCGTTCCCCCACGAACCCGCACCCTTGCTCTTTGCGTTCCCCCACGAACCCGCACCCTTGCTCTTTGCGTTCCCCCACGAACCCGCACCCTTGCTCTTTGCGTTCCCCCACGAACCCGCACCCTTGCTCTTTGCGTTCCCCCACGAACCCGCACCCTTGCTCTTTGCGTTCCCCCACGAACCCGCACGGTTCCTCTTTGCGTTCCCCCACGAACCCGCACGGTTCCTATTTGCGTTCCCCCACGAACCCGCACGGTTCCTCTTTGCGTTCCCCCACGAACCCGCACCCTTGCTCTTTGCGTTCCCCCACGAACCCGCACGGTTCCTCTTTACGTTCCCCCACGAACCCGCACGGTTCCTCTTTGCGTTCCCCCACGAACCCGCACCTTTGCTCTTTGTGTTCCCCCACGAACCCGCACCCTTGCTCTTTGCGTTCCCCCACGAACCCGCACCCTTGCTCTTTGCGTTCCCCCACGAACCCGCACCCTTGCTCTTTGCGTTCCCCCACGAACCCGCACCCTTGCTCTTTGCGTTCCCCCACGAACCCGCACGGTTCCTCTTTGCGTTCCCCCACGAACCCGCACCGTTCCTCTTTGCGTTCCCCCACGAACCCGCACGGTTCCTCTTTGCGTTCCTACACGAACCCGCATGGTTCCTCTTTGCGTTCCCCCACGAACCCGCACCTATGCTCTTTGCGTTCCCCCACGAACCCGCACCCTTGCTCTTTGCGTTCCCCCACGAACCCGCACCCTTGCTCTTTGCGTTCCCCCACGAACCCGCACCCTTGCTCTTTGCGTTCCCCCACGAACCCGCGCCCTTGCTCTTTGCGTTCCCCCACGAACCCGCGCCCTTGCTCTTTGCGTTCCCCCACGAACCCGCACCCTTGCTCTTTGCGTTCCCCCACGAACCCGCACCCTTGCTCTTTGCGTTCCCCCACGAACCCGCACGGTTCCTCTTTGCGTTCCCCCACGAACCCGCACGGTTCCTATTTGCGTTCCCCCACGAACCCGCACGGTTCCTCTTTGCGTTCCCCCACGAACCCGCACCCTTGCTCTTTGCGTTCCCCCACGAACCCGCACGGTTCCTCTTTACGTTCCCCCACGAACCCGCACGGTTCCTCTTTGCGTTCCCCCACGAACCCGCACCCTTGCTCTTTGTGTTCCCCCACGAACCCGCACCCTTGCTCTTTGCGTTCCCCCACGAACCCGCACCCTTGCTCTTTGCGTTCCCCCACGAACCCGCACCCTTGCTCTTTGCGTTCCCCCACGAACCCGCACCCTCGCTCTTTGCGTTCCCCCACGAACCCGCACCCTCGCTCTTTGCGTTCCCCCACGAACCCGCACCGTTCCTCTTTGCGTTCCCCCACGAACCCGCACCCTTGCTCTTTGCGTTCCCCCACGAACCCGCACCCTTGCTCTTTGCGTTCCCCCACGAACCCGCACCCTTGCTCTTTGCGTTCCCCCACGAACCCGCACCCTTGCTCTTTGCGTTCTCCCACGAACCCGCACCCTTGCTCTTTGCGTTCCCCCACGAACCCGCACCCTTGCTCTTTGCGTTCCCCCACGAACCCGCGCCCTTGCTCTTTGCGTTCCCCCACGAACCCGCGCCCTTGCTCTTTGCGTTCCCCCACGAACCCGCACCCTTGCTCTTTGCGTTCCCCCACGAACCCGCACCGTTCCTCTTTGCGTTCCCCCACGAACCCGCACCCTCGCTCTTTGCGTTCCCCCACGAACCCGCACCCTTGCTCTTTGCGTTCCCCCACAAACCCGCACCCTTGCTCTTTGCGTTCCCCCATGAACCCGCACCCTCGCTCTTTGCGTTCTCCCACGAACCCGCACCCTCGCTCTTTGCGTTCCCCCACGAACCCGCACCCTTGCTCTTTGCGTTCCCCCACGAACCCGCACGGTTCCTCTTTGCGTTCCCCCACGAACCCGCACCCTTGCTCTTTGCGTTCCCCCACGAACCCGCACCCTTGCTCTTTGCGTTCCCCCACGAACCCGCACCCTTGCTCTTTGCGTTCCCCCACGAACCCGCACCCTTGCTCTTTGCGTTCCCCCACGAACCCGCACCCTTGCTCTTTGCGTTCCCCCACGAACCCGCACCCTTGCTCTTTGCGTTCCCCCACGAACCCGCACCCTTGCTCTTTGCGTTCCGCCACGAACCCGCACCCTTGCTCTTTGCGTTCCCCCACGAACCCGCACCCTTGCTCTTTGCGTTCCCCCACGAACCCGCACCCTTGCTCTTTGCGTTCCCCCACGAACCCGCACCCTTGCTCTTTGCGTTCCCCCACGAACCCGCACCCTTGCTCTTTGCGTTCCCCCACGAACCCGCACCCTTGCTCTTTGCGTTCCCCCACGAACCCGCACCCTTGCTCTTTGCGTTCCCCCACGAACCCGCACGGTTCCTCTTTGCGTTCCCCCACGAACCCGCACGGTTCCTCTTTGCGTTCCCCCACGAACCCGTACCCTTGCTCTTTGCGTTCCCCCACGAACCCACACCCTTGCTCTTTGCGTTCCCCCACGAACCCGCACCCTTGCTCTTTGCGTTCCCCCACGAAGCCGCACCGTTCCTCTTTGCGTTCCCCCACGAAGCCGCACCGTTCCTCTTTGCGTTCCCCCACGAAGCCGCACCCTTGCTCTTTGCGTTCCCCCACGAAGCCGCACCCTTGCTCTTTGCGTTCCCCCACGAACCCGCACGGTTCCTCTTTGCGTTCCCCCACGAACCCGCACCCTTGCTCTTTGCGTTCCCCCACGAACCCGCACCCTTGCTCTTTGCGTTCCCCCACGAACCCGCACCCTTGCTCTTTGCGTTCCCCCACGAACCCGCACCCTTGCTCTTTGCGTTCCCCCACGAACCCGCACCCTTGCTCTTTGCGTTCCCCCACGAACCCGCACGGTTCCTCTTTGCGTTCCCCCACGAACCCGCACGGTTCCTCTTTGCGTTCCCCCACGAACCCGCACCCTTGCTCTTTGCGTTCCCCCACGAACCTGCACGGTTCCTCTTTGCGTTCCCCCACGAACCCGCACGGTTCCTCTTTGCGTTCCCCCACGAACCCGCACGGTTCCTCTTTGCGTTCCCCCACGAACCCGCACGGTTCCTCTTTGCGTTCCCCCACGAACCCGCACCCTTGCTCTTTGCGTTCCCCCACGAACCCGCACCCTTGCTCTTTGCGTTCCGCCACGAACCCGCACCCTTGCTCTTTGCGTTCCCCCACGAACCCGCACCCTTGCTCTTTGCGTTCCCACACGAACCCGCACCCTTGCTCTTTGCGTTCCCCCACGAACCCGCACCCTTGCTCTTTGCGTTCCCCCACGAACCCGCACCCTTGCTCTTTGCGTTCCCCCACGAACCCGCACCCTTGCTCTTTGCGTTCCCCCACGAACCCGCACCCTTGCTCTTTGCGTTCCCCCACGAACCCGCACCCTTGCTCGTTGCGTTCCCCCACGAACCCGCACCCTAGCTCTTTGCGTTCCCCCACGAACCCGCACGGTTCCTCTTTGCGTTCCCCCACGAACCCGCACCCTTGCTCTTTGCGTTCCCCCACGAACCCGCACCCTTGCTCTTTGCGTTCCCCCACGAACCCGCACCCTTGCTCTTTGCGTTCCCCCACGAACCCGCACCCTTGCTCTTTGCGTTCCCCCACGAACCCGCACCCTTGCTCTTTGCGTTCCCCCACGAACCCGCACGGTTCCTCTTTGCGTTCCCCCACGAACCCGCACCCTTGCTCTTTGCGTTCCCCCACGAACCCGCACGGTTCCTCTTTGCGTTCCCCCACGAACCCGCACGGTTCCTCTTTGCGTTCCCCCACGAACCAGCACGGTTCCTCTTTGCGTTCCCCCACGAACCCGCACCCTTGCTCTTTGCGTTCCCCCACGAACCCGCACGGTTCCTCTTTGCGTTCCCCCACGAACCCGCACCCTTGCTCTTTGCGTTCCCCCACGAACCCGCACCCTTGCTCTTTGCGTTCCCCCACGAACCCGCACCCTTGCTCTTTGCGTTCCCCCACGAACCTGCACGGTTCCTCTTTGCGTTCCCCCACGAACCCGCACGGTTCCTCTTTGCGTTCCCCCACGAACCCGCACGGTTCCTCTTTGCGTTCCCCCACGAACCCGCACGGTTCCTCTTTGCGTTCCCCCACGAACCCGCACGGTTCCTCTTTGCGTTCCCCCACGAACCCGCACCCTTGCTCTTTGCGTTCCCCCACGAACCTGCACGGTTCCTCTTTGCGTTCCCCCACGAACCCGCACGGTTCCTCTTTGCGTTCCCCCACGAACCCGCACGGTTCCTCTTTGCGTTCCCCCACGAACCCGCACCCTTGCTCTTTGCGTTCCCCCACGAACCCGCACCCTTGCTCTTTGCGTTCCCCCACGAACCCGCACCCTTGCTCTTTGCGTTCCGCCACGAACCCGCACCCTTGCTCTTTGCGTTCCCCCACGAACCCGCACCCTTGCTCTTTGCGTTCCCCCACGAACCCGCACCCTTGCTCTTTGCGTTCCCCCACGAACCCGCACCCTTGCTCTTTGCGTTCCCCCACGAACCCGCACCCTTGCTCTTTGCGTTCCCCCACGAACCCGCACCCTTGCTCTTTGCGTTCCCCCACGAACCCGCACCCTTGCTCGTTGCGTTCCCCCACGAACCCGCACCCTAGCTCTTTGCGTTCCCCCACGAACCCGCACCCTTGCTCTTTGCGTTCCCCCACGAACCCGCACCCTTGCTCTTTGCGTTCCCCCACGAACCCGCACCCTTGCTCTTTGCGTTCCCCCACGAACCCGCACCCTTGCTCTTTGCGTTCCCCCACGAACCCGCACCCTTGCTCTTTGCGTTCCCCCACGAACCCGCACGGTTCCTCTTTGCGTTCCCCCACGAACCCGCACGGTTCCTCTTTGCGTTCCCCCACGAACCCGCACGGTTCCTCTTTGCGTTCCCCCACGAACCCGCACGGTTCCTCTTTGCGTTCCCCCACGAACCAGCACGGTTCCTCTTTGCGTTCCCCCACGAACCCGCACCCTTGCTCTTTGCGTTCCCCCACGAACCCGCACGGTTCCTCTTTGCGTTCCCCCACGAACCCGCACCCTTGCTCTTTGCGTTCCCCCACGAACCCGCACCCTTGCTCTTTGCGTTCCCCCACGAACCCGCACCCTTGCTCTTTGCGTTCCCCCACGAACCTGCACGGTTCCTCTTTGCGTTCCCCCACGAACCCGCACGGTTCCTCTTTGCGTTCCCCCACGAACCCGCACGGTTCCTCTTTGCGTTCCCCAACGAACCCGCACGGTTCCTCTTTGCGTTCCCCCACGAACCCGCACGGTTCCTCTTTGCGTTCCCCCACGAACCCGCACCCTTGCTCTTTGCGTTCCCCCACGAACCCGCACCCTTGCTCTTTGCGTTCCCCCACGAACCCGCACCCTTGCTCTTTGCGTTCCCCCACGAACCCGCACGGTTCCTCTTTGCGTTCCCCCACGAACCCGCACCCTTGCTCTTTGCGTTCCCCCACGAACCCGCACCCTTGCTCTTTGCGTTCCCCCACGAACCCGCACCCTTGCTCTTTGCGTTCCCCCACGAACCCGCACCCTTGCTCTTTGCGTTCCCCCACGAACCCGCACGGTTCCTCTTTGCGTTCCCCCACGAACCCGCACGGTTCCTCTTTGCGTTCCCCCACGAACCCGCACGGTTCCTCTTTGCGTTCCCCCACGAACCCGCACCCTTGCTCTTTGCGTTCCCCCACGAACCCGCACCCTTGCTCTTTGCGTTCCCCCACGAACCCGCACCCTTGCTCTTTGCGTTCCCCCACGAACCCGCACCCTTGCTCTTTGCGTTCCCCCACGAACCCGCACCCTTGCTCTTTGCGTTCCCCCACGAACCCGCACCCTTGCTCTTTGCGTTCCCCCACGAACCCGCACCCTTGCTCTTTGCGTTCCCCCACGAACCCGCACCCTTGCTCTTTGCGTTCCCCCACGAACCCGCACCCTTGCTCTTTGCGTGCCCCCACGAACCCGCACGGTTCCTCTTTGCGTTCCCCAACCAACCCGCACCCTTGCTCTTTGCGTTCCCCCACGAACCCGCACCCTTGCTCTTTGCGTTCCCCCACGAACCCGCACCCTTGCTCTTTGCGTTCCCCCACGAACCCGCACGGTTCCTCTTTGCGTTCCCCCACGAACCCGCACCCTTGCTCTTTGCGTTCCCCCACGAACCCGCACCCTTGCTCTTTGCGTTCCCCCACGAACCCGCACGGTTCCTCTTTGCGTTCCCCCACGAACCCGCACCCTTGCTCTTTGCGTTCCCCCACGAACCCGCACCCTTGCTCTTTGCGTTCCCCCACGAACCCGCACCCTTGCTCTTTGCGTTCCCCCACGAACCCGCACCCTTGCTCTTTGCGTTCCCCCACGAACCCGCACCCTTGCTCTTTGCGTTCCCCCACGAACCCGCACCCTTGCTCTTTGCGTTCCCCCACGAACCCGCACGGTTCCTCTTTGCGTTCCCCCACGAACCCGCACGGTTCCTATTTGCGTTCCCCCACGAACCCGCACGGTTCCTCTTTGCGTTCCCCCACGAACCCGCACCCTTGCTCTTTGCGTTCCCCCACGAACCCGCACGGTTCCTCTTTACGTTCCCCCACGAACCCGCACGGTTCCTCTTTGCGTTCCCCCACGAACCCGCACCTTTGCTCTTTGTGTTCCCCCACGAACCCGCACCCTTGCTCTTTGCGTTCCCCCACGAACCCGCACCCTTGCTCTTTGCGTTCCCCCACGAACCCGCACCCTTGCTCTTTGCGTTCCCCCACGAACCCGCACCCTTGCTCTTTGCGTTCCCCCACGAACCCGCACCCTTGCTCTTTGCGTTCCCCCACGAACCCGCACCGTTCCTCTTTGCGTTCCCCCACGAACCCGCACGGTTCCTCTTTGCGTTCCTACACGAACCCGCATGGTTCCTCTTTGCGTTCCCCCACGAACCCGCACCTATGCTCTTTGCGTTCCCCCACGAACCCGCACCCTTGCTCTTTGCGTTCCCCCACGAACCCGCACCCTTGCTCTTTGCGTTCCCCCACGAACCCGCACCCTTGCTCTTTGCGTTCCCCCACGAACCCGCGCCCTTGCTCTTTGCGTTCCCCCACGAACCCGCGCCCTTGCTCTTTGCGTTCCCCCACGAACCCGCACCCTTGCTCTTTGCGTTCCCCCACGAACCCGCACCGTTCCTCTTTGCGTTCCCCCACGAACCCGCACCCTCGCTCTTTGCGTTCCCCCACGAACCCGCACCCTCGCTCTTTGCGTTCCCCCACGAACCCGCACCCTCGCTCTTTGCGTTCCCCCACCAAACCGCACCCTCGCTCTTTGCGTTCCCCCACGAACCCGCACCCTCGCTCTTTGCGTTCCCCCACGAACCCGCACCCTCGCTCTTTGCGTTCCCCCACGAACCCGCACCCTCGCTCTTTGCGTTCCCCCACGAACCCGCACCCTCGCTCTTTGCGTTCCCCCACGAACCCGCACCCTCGCTCTTTGCGTTCCCCCACGAACCCGCACCCTCGCTCTTTGCGTTCCCCCACGAACCCGCACCCTCGCTCTTTGCGTTCCCCCACGAACCCGCACCCTTGCTCTTTGCGTTCCCCCACGAACCCGCACCCTTGCTCTTTGCGTTCCCCCACGAACCCGCACCCTTGCTCTTTGCGTTCCCCCACGAACCCGCACCCTTGCTCTTTGCGTTCCCCCACGAACCCGCACCCTCGCTCTTTGCGTTCTCCCACGAACCCGCACCCTCGCTCTTTGCGTTCCCCAACGAACCCGCACCCTCGCTCTTTGCGTTCCCCCACGAACCCGCACCCTCGCTCTTTGCGTTCCCCCACGAACCCGCACCCTTGCTCTTTGCGTTCCCCCACGAACCCGCACGGTTCCTCTTTGCGTTCCCCGACGAACCCGCACCCTTGCTCTTTGCGTTCCCCCACGAACCCGCACCCTTGCTCTTTGCGTTCCCCCACAAACCCGCACCCTTGCTCTTTGCGTTCCCCCATGAACCCGCACCCTCGCTCTTTGCGTTCCCCCATGAACCCGCACCCTCGCTCTTTGCGTTCCCCCACGAACCCGCACCCTTGCTCTTTGCGTTCCCCCACGAACCCGCACCCTTGCTCTTTGCGTTCCCCCACGAACCCGCACCCTTGCTCTTTGCGTTCCCCCACGAACCCGCACGGTTCCTCTTTGCGTTCCCCGACGAACCCGCACCCTTGCTCTTTGCGTTCCCCCACGAACCCGCACCCTTGCTCTTTGCGTTCCCCCACGAACCCGCACGGTTCCTCTTTGCGTTCCCCCACGAACCCGCACCCTTGCTCTTTGCGTTCCCCCACGAACCCGCACCCTTGCTCTTTGCGTTCCCCCACGAACCCGCACGGTTCCTCTTTGCGTTCCCCCACGAACCCGCACCCTTGCTCTTTGCGTTCCCCCACGAACCCGCACCCTTGCTCTTTGCGTTCCCCCACGAACCCGCACCCTTGCTCTTTGCGTTCCCCCACGAACCCGCACCCTTGCTCTTTGCGTTCCCCCACGAACCCGCACCCTTGCTCTTTGCGTTCCCCCACGAACCCGCACCCTTGCTCTTTGCGTTCCCCCACGAACCCGCACCCTTGCTCTTTGCGTTCCCCCACGAACCCGCACCCTTGCTCTTTGCGTTCCCCCACGAACCCGCACCCTTGCTCTTTGCGTTCCCCCACGAACCCGCACCCTTGCTCTTTGCGTTCCCCCACGAACCCGCACCCTTGCTCTTTGCGTTCCCCCACGAACCCGCACCCTTGCTCTTTGCGTTCCCCCACGAACCCGCACCCTTGCTCTTTGCGTTCCCCCACGAACCCGCACCCTTGCTCTTTGCGTTCCCCCACGAACCCGCACCCTTGCTCTTTGCGTTCCCCCACGAACCCGCACCCTTGCTCTTTGCGTTCCCCCACGAACCCGCACCCTTGCTCTTTGTGTTCCCCCACGAACCCGCACCCTTGCTCTTTGCGTTCCCCCACGAACCCGCACCCTTGCTCTTTGCGTTCCCCCACGAAGCCGCACCCTTGCTCTTTGCGTTCCCCCACGAACCCGCACGGTTCCTCTTTACGTTCCCCCATGAACCCGCACCCTTGCTCTTTGCGTTCCCCCACGAACCCGCACGGTTCCTCTTTGCGTTCCCCCACGAACCCGCACCCTTGCTCTTTGCGTTCCCCCACGAACCCGCACGGTTCCTCTTTGCGTTCCCCCACGAACCCGCACGGTTCCTCTTTGCGTTCCCCCACGAACCCGCACCTTTGCTCTTTGCGTTCCCCCACGAACCCGCACCCTTGCTCTTTGCGTTCCCCCACGAACCCGCACCCTTGCTCTTTGCGTTCCCCCACGAACCCGCACCCTTGCTCTTTGCGTTCCCCCACGAACCCGCACGGTTCCTCTTTGCGTTCCCCCACGAACCCGCACGGTTCCTCTTTGCGTTCCCCCACGAACCCGCACCCTTGCTCTTTGCGTTCCCCCACGAACCCGCACGGTTCCTCTTTGCGTTCCCCCACGAACCCGCACGGTTCCTCTTTGCGTTCCCCCACGAACCCGCACGGTTCCTCTTTGCGTTCCCCCACGAACCCGCACGGTTCCTCTTTGCGTTCCCCCACGAACCCGCACCCTTGCTCTTTGCGTTCCCCCACGAACCCGCACCCTTGCTCTTTGCGTTCCCCCACGAACCCGCACCCTTGCTCTTTGCGTTCCCCCACGAACCCGCACCCTTGCTCTTTGCGTTCCCCCACGAACCCGCACCCTTGCTCTTTGCGTTCCCCGACGAACCCGCACGGTTCCTCTTTACGTTCCCCCACGAACCCGCACGGTTCCTCTTTGCGTTCCCCCACGAACCCGCACGGTTCCTCTTTGCGTTCCCCCACGAACCCGCACCCTTGCTCTTTGCGTTCCCCCACGAACCCGCACCCTTGCTCTTTGCGTTCCCCCACGAACCCGCACCCTTGCTCTTTGCGTTCCCCCACGAACCCGCACCCTTGCTCTTTGCGTTCCCCCACGAACCCGCACCCTTGCTCTTTGCGTTCCCCCACGAACCCGCACCCTTGCTCTTTGCGTTCCCCCACGAACCCGCACCCTTGCTCTTTGCGTTCCCCCACGAACCCGCACCCTTGCTCTTTGCGTTCCCCCACGAACCCGCACCCTTGCTCTTTGCGTTCCCCCACGAAACCGCACCCTTGCTCTTTGCGTTCCCCCACGAACCCGCACCCTAGCTCTTTGCGTTCCCCCACGAACCCGCACCCTAGCTCTTTGCGTTCCCCCACGAACCCGCACCCTTGCTCTTTGCGTTCCCCCACGAACCCGCACCCTTGCTCTTTGCGTTCCCCCACGAACCCGCACCCTTGCTCTTTGCGTTCCCCCACGAACCCGCACCCTTGCTCTTTGCGTTCCCCCACGAACCCGCACCCTTGCTCTTTGCGTTCCCCCACGAACCCGCACCCTTGCTCTTTGCGTTCCCCCACGAACCCGCACGGTTCCTCTTTGCGTTCCCCCATGAACCCGCACGGTTCCTCTTTGCGTTCCCCCACGAACCCGCACCCTTGCTCTTTGCGTTCCCCCACGAACCCGCACCCTTGCTCTTTGCGTTCCCCCACGAACCCGCACCCTTGCTCTTTGCGTGCCCCCACGAACCCGCACGGTTCCTCTTTGCGTTCCCCAACCAACCCGCACCCTTGCTCTTTGCGTTCCCCCACGAACCCGCACCCTTGCTCTTTGCGTTCCCCCACGAACCCGCACCCTTGCTCTTTGCGTTCCCCCACGAACCCGCACGGTTCCTCTTTGCGTTCCCCCACGAACCCGCACGGTTCCTCTTTGCGTTCCCCCACGAACCCGCACCCTTGCTCTTTGCGTTCCCCCACGAACCCGCACCCTTGCTCTTTGCGTTCCCCCACGAACCCGCACCCTTGCTCTTTGCGTTCCCCCACGAACCCGCACCCTTGCTCTTTGCGTTCCCCCACGAACCCGCACCCTTGCTCTTTGCGTTCCCCCACGAACCCGCACCCTTGCTCTTTGCGTTCCCCCACGAACCCGCACCCTTGCTCTTTGCGTTCCCCCACGAACCCGCACCCTTGCTCTTTGCGTTCCCCCACGAACCCGCACCCTTGCTCTTTGCGTTCCCCCACGAACCCGCACGGTTCCTCTTTGCGTTCCCCCACGAACCCGCACGGTTCCTATTTGCGTTCCCCCACGAACCCGCACGGTTCCTCTTTGCGTTCCCCCACGAACCCGCACCCTTGCTCTTTGCGTTCCCCCACGAACCCGCACGGTTCCTCTTTACGTTCCCCCACGAACCCGCACGGTTCCTCTTTGCGTTCCCCCACGAACCCGCACCTTTGCTCTTTGTGTTCCCCCACGAACCCGCACCCTTGCTCTTTGCGTTCCCCCACGAACCCGCACCCTTGCTCTTTGCGTTCCCCCACGAACCCGCACCCTTGCTCTTTGCGTTCCCCCACGAACCCGCACCCTTGCTCTTTGCGTTCCCCCACGAACCCGCACGGTTCCTCTTTGCGTTCCCCCACGAACCCGCACGGTTCCTCTTTGCGTTCCCCCACGAACCCGTACCCTTGCTCTTTGCGTTCCCCCACGAACCCACACCCTTGCTCTTTGCGTTCCCCCACGAACCCGCACCCTTGCTCTTTGCGTTCCCCCACGAAGCCGCACCGTTCCTCTTTGCGTTCCCCCACGAAGCCGCACCGTTCCTCTTTGCGTTCCCCCACGAACCCGCACCCTTGCTCTTTGCGTTCCCCCACGAAGCCGCACCCTTGCTCTTTGCGTTCCCCCACGAACCCGCACCCTTGCTCTTTGCGTTCCCCCACGAACCCGCACCCTTGCTCTTTGCGTTCCCCCACGAACCCGCACCCTTGCTCTTTGCGTTCCCCCACGAACCCGCACGGTTCCTCTTTGCGTTCCCCCACGAACCCGCACGGTTCCTATTTGCGTTCCCCCACGAACCCGCACGGTTCCTCTTTGCGTTCCCCCACGAACCCGCACCCTTGCTCTTTGCGTTCCCCCACGAACCCGCACGGTTCCTCTTTACGTTCCCCCACGAACCCGCACGGTTCCTCTTTGCGTTCCCCCACGAACCCGCACCTTTGCTCTTTGTGTTCCCCCACGAACCCGCACCCTTGCTCTTTGCGTTCCCCCACGAACCCGCACCCTTGCTCTTTGCGTTCCCTCACGAACCCGCACCCTTGCTCTTTGCGTTCCCCCACGAACCCGCACCCTTGCTCTTTGCGTTCCCCCACGAACCCGCACCCTTGCTCTTTGCGTTCCCCCACGAACCCGCACCGTTCCTCTTTGCGTTCCCCCACGAACCCGCACGGTTCCTCTTTGCGTTCCTACACGAACCCGCATGGTTCCTCTTTGCGTTCCCCCACGAACCCGCACCTATGCTCTTTGCGTTCCCCCACGAACCCGCACCCTTGCTCTTTGCGTTCCCCCACGAACCCGCACCCTTGCTCTTTGCGTTCCCCCACGAACCCGCACCCTTGCTCTTTGCGTTCCCCCACGAACCCGCGCCCTTGCTCTTTGCGTTCCCCCACGAACCCGCGCCCTTGCTCTTTGCGTTCCCCCACGAACCCGCACCCTTGCTCTTTGCGTTCCCCCACGAACCCGCACCGTTCCTCTTTGCGTTCCCCCACGAACCCGCACCCTTGCTCTTTGCGTTCCCCCACAAACCCGCACCCTTGCTCTTTGCGTTCCCCCACGAACCCGCACCCTTGCTCTTTGCGTTCCCCCACGAACCCGCACCCTTGCTCTTTGCGTTCCCCCACGAACCCGCACCCTTGCTCTTTGCGTTCCCCCACGAACCCGCACCCTTGCTCTTTGCGTTCCCCCACGAACCCGCACCCTTGCTCTTTGCGTTCCCCCACGAACCCGCACCCTTGCTCTTTGAGTTCCCCCACGAACCCGCACGGTTCCTCTTTGCGTTCCCCGACGAACCCGCACCCTTGCTCTTTGCGTTCCCCCACGAACCCGCACCCTTGCTCTTTGCGTTCCCCCACGAACCCGCACGGTTCCTCTTTGCGTTCCCCCACGAACCCGCACCCTTGCTCTTTGCGTTCCCCCACGAACCCGCACCCTTGCTCTTTGCGTTCCCCCACGAACCCGCACGGTTCCTCTTTGCGTTCCCCCACGAACCCGCACCCTTGCTCTTTGCGTTCCCCCACGAACCCGCACCCTTGCTCTTTGCGTTCCCCCACGAACCCGCACCCTTGCTCTTTGCGTTCCCCCACGAACCCGCACGGTTCCTCTTTGCGTTCCCCCACGAACCCGCACCCTTGCTCTTTGCGTTCCCCCACGAACCCGCACCCTTGCTCTTTGCGTTCCCCCACGAACCCGCACGGTTCCTCTTTGCGTTCCCCCACGAACCCGCACCCTTGCTCTTTGCGTTCCCCCACGAACCCGCACCCTTGCTCTTTGCGTTCCCCCACGAACCCGCACCCTTGCTCTTTGCGTTCCCCCACGAACCCGCACCCTTGCTCTTTGCGTTCCCCCACGAACCCGCACCCTTGCTCTTTGCGTTCCCCCACGAACCCGCACCCTTGCTCTTTGCGTTCCCCCACGAACCCGCACCCTTGCTCTTTGCGTTCCCCCACGAACCCGCACCCTTGCTCTTTGCGTTCCCCCACGAACCCGCACCCTTGCTCTTTGCGTTCCCCCACGAACCCGCACCCTTGCTCTTTGCGTTCCCCCACGAACCCGCACCCTTGCTCTTTGCGTTCCCCCACGAACCCGCACCCTTGCTCTTTGCGTTCCCCCACGAACCCGCACCCTTGCTCTTTGCGTTCCCCCACGAACCCGCACCCTTGCTCTTTGCGTTCCCCCACGAACCCGCACCCTTGCTCTTTGCGTTCCCCCACGAACCCGCACCCTTGCTCTTTGCGTTCCCCCACGAACCCGCACGGTTCCTCTTTGCGTTCCCCCACGAACCCGCACGGTTCCTCTTTGCGTTCCCCCACGAACCCGCACCCTTGCTCTTTGCGTTCCCCCACGAACCCGCACCCTTGCTCTTTGCGTTCCCCCACGAACCCGCACCCTTGCTCTTTGCGTTCCCCCACGAACCCGCACCCTTGCTCTTTGCGTTCCCCCACGAACCCGCACCCTTGCTCTTTGCGTTCCCCCACGAACCCGCACCCTTGCTCTTTGCGTTCCCCCACGAACCCGCACCCTTGCTCTTTGCGTTCCCCCACGAACCCGCACCCTTGCTCTTTGCGTTCCCCCACGAACCCGCACCCTTGCTCTTTGCGTTCCCCCACGAACCCGCACGGTTCCTCTTTGCGTTCCCCCACGAACCCGCACGGTTCCTATTTGCGTTCCCCCACGAACCCGCACGGTTCCTCTTTGCGTTCCCCCACGAACCCGCACCCTTGCTCTTTGCGTTCCCCCACGAACCCGCACGGTTCCTCTTTACGTTCCCCCACGAACCCGCACGGTTCCTCTTTGCGTTCCCCCACGAACCCGCACCTTTGCTCTTTGTGTTCCCCCACGAACCCGCACCCTTGCTCTTTGCGTTCCCCCACGAACCCGCACCCTTGCTCTTTGCGTTCCCCCACGAACCCGCACCCTTGCTCTTTGCGTTCCCCCACGAACCCGCACCCTTGCTCTTTGCGTTCCCCCACGAACCCGCACCGTTCCTCTTTGCGTTCCCCCACGAACCCGCACGGTTGCTCTTTGCGTTCCTACACGAACCCGCATGGTTCCTCTTTGCGTTCCCCCACGAACCCGCACCTATGCTCTTTGCGTTCCCCCACGAACCCGCACCCTTGCTCTTTGCGTTCCCCCACGAACCCGCACCCTTGCTCTTTGCGTTCCCCCACGAACCCGCACCCTTGCTCTTTGCGTTCCCCCACGAACCCGCGCCCTTGCTCTTTGCGTTCCCCCACGAACCCGCGCCCTTGCTCTTTGCGTTCCCCCACGAACCCGCACCCTTGCTCTTTGCGTTCCCCCACGAACCCGCACCGTTCCTCTTTGCGTTCCCCCACGAACCCGCACCCTTGCTCTTTGCGTTCCCCCACAAACCCGCACCCTTGCTCTTTGCGTTCCCCCACGAACCCGCACGGTTCCTCTTTGCGTTCCCCCACGAACCCGCACGGTTCCTCTTTGCGTTCCCCCACGAACCCGCACCCTTGCTCTTTGCGTTCCCCCACGAACCCGCACCCTTGCTCTTTGCGTTCCCCCACGAACCCGCACCCTTGCTCTTTGCGTTCCCCCACGAACCCGCACCCTTGCTCTTTGCGTTCCCCCACGAACCCGCACGGTTCCTCTTTGCGTTCCCCGACGAACCCGCACCCTTGCTCTTTGCGTTCCCCCACGAACCCGCACCCTTGCTCTTTGCGTTCCCCCACGAACCCGCACGGTTCCTCTTTGCGTTCCCCCACGAACCCGCACCCTTGCTCTTTGCGTTCCCCCACGAACCCGCACCCTTGCTCTTTGCGTTCCCCCACGAACCCGCACGGTTCCTCTTTGCGTTCCCCCACGAACCCGCACCCTTGCTCTTTGCGTTCCCCCACGAACCCGCACCCTTGCTCTTTGCGTTCCCCCACGAACCCGCACCCTTGCTCTTTGCGTTCCCCCACGAACCCGCACCCTTGCTCTTTGCGTTCCCCCACGAACCCGCACCCTTGCTCTTTGCGTTCCCCCACGAACCCGCACCCTTGCTCTTTGCGTTCCCCCACGAACCCGCACCCTTGCTCTTTGCGTTCCCCCACGAACCCGCACCCTTGCTCTTTGCGTTCCCCCACGAACCCGCACCCTTGCTCTTTGCGTTCCCCCACGAACCCGCACCCTTGCTCTTTGCGTTCCCCCACGAACCCGCACCCTTGCTCTTTGCGTTCCCCCACGAACCCGCACCCTTGCTCTTTGCGTTCCCCCACGAACCCGCACCCTTGCTCTTTGCGTTCCCCCACGAACCCGCACCCTTGCTCTTTGCGTTCCCCCACGAACCCGCACCCTTGCTCTTTGTGTTCCCCCACGAACCCGCACCCTTGCTCTTTGCGTTCCCCCACGAACCCGCACCCTTGCTCTTTGCGTTCCCCCACGAAGCCGCACCCTTGCTCTTTGCGTTCCCCCACGAACCCGCACGGTTCCTCTTTACGTTCCCCCATGAACCCGCACCCTTGCTCTTTGCGTTCCCCCACGAACCCGCACGGTTCCTCTTTGCGTTCCCCCACGAACCCGCACCCTTGCTCTTTGCGTTCCCCCACGAACCCGCACGGTTCCTCTTTGCGTTCCCCCACGAACCCGCACGGTTCCTCTTTGCGTTCCCCCACGAACCCGCACCTTTGCTCTTTGCGTTCCCCCACGAACCCGCACCCTTGCTCTTTGCGTTCCCCCACGAACCCGCACCCTTGCTCTTTGCGTTCCCCCACGAACCCGCACCCTTGCTCTTTGCGTTCCCCCACGAACCCGCACGGTTCCTCTTTGCGTTCCCCCACGAACCCGCACGGTTCCTCTTTGCGTTCCCCCACGAACCCGCACGGTTCCTCTTTGCGTTCCCCCACGAACCCGCACCCTTGCTCTTTGCGTTCCCCCACGAACCCGCACGGTTCCTCTTTGCGTTCCCCCACGAACCCGCACGGTTCCTCTTTGCGTTCCCCCACGAACCCGCACGGTTCCTCTTTGCGTTCCCCCACGAACCCGCACGGTTCCTCTTTGCGTTCCCCCACGAACCCGCACCCTTGCTCTTTGCGTTCCCCCACGAACCCGCACCCTTGCTCTTTGCGTTCCCCCACGAACCCGCACCCTTGCTCTTTGCGTTCCCCCACGAACCCGCACCCTTGCTCTTTGCGTTCCCCCACGAACCCGCACCCTTGCTCTTTGCGTTCCCCGACGAACCCGCACGGTTCCTCTTTACGTTCCCCCACGAACCCGCACGGTTCCTCTTTGCGTTCCCCCACGAACCCGCACCCTTGCTCTTTGCGTTCCCCCACGAACCCGCACCCTTGCTCTTTGCGTTCCCCCACGAACCCGCACCCTTGCTCTTTGCGTTCCCCCACGAACCCGCACCCTTGCTCTTTGCGTTCCCCCACGAACCCGCACCCTTGCTCTTTGCGTTCCCCCACGAACCCGCACCCTTGCTCTTTGCGTTCCCCCACGAACCCGCACCCTTGCTCTTTGCGTTCCCCCACGAACCCGCACCCTTGCTCTTTGCGTTCCCCCA
>JAUPFR010000291.1:0-41152 GCA_036925125.1 Oreortyx pictus | reverse complement strand
ACTTTCCCCACTGCCCCCTTCGCCTTTATTCCCCGGCCCCATTTACGGTCCATCTCTGCGGTGCTCATTATCACCGCTTCTGTTCTTCCGGGTGATTTTTAACTTTATTTTCTTACTATTATTTTCATTTTATGACTTTTTTTTTTTTTCTTTTCTTTTCTTTTCTTTTTCCTTCCCAGACCCCAAAATCGCGTCTCCCTCCGCCCCCTCCGCCCGAAGGGATCCGATATAAAACGCGGAACAACGTCGGTTACAGCGGGAAATAAAGATGATGGATCGGGGACGGCTGAGCCCCCCTCCCCCCCCACCTCCTCCATCACTGCACAGCGAACGCCTTTTGGGGGCAGATCGGGGGATTTTGGGGCTCTGGCGATGTGGAGCTGTTTGTTTTTGAGCATCACCCCAAACCCAAACGGACCCCCAAAGCCACCGGTGTGCGGCGTTGCCCCTCCTGCAATAGGAACCGTGTTGTTCCCGACTGCTTCCCACTCTGAGGATGAAAATACCCAATTTTGGGCTTTTTAAATCCCAAAATGAACCTTTTCGGCCCCTTCCCCCCCCCCCAAAAAAAAAAAATGGGCTGAGAAAAAATTCCTCCTGCAAAGATTTGGGGGAAGGGGGGGAACGCTCTTTTTTCATTCAACCCCCAATCGGAGCTATAGAAATAGGGCAGCATGAGGACCAGTGCCCACCAGTGCCCCCCAGTATCCACCAGTAACCACCAGTGCCCACCAGTCTGGGAGAAACAAGCCTTCCCAGCGCTGCTTAATTAGCTGGGATAATTGCGAGGCTGATTAGAGCTGGGGGAGGTTCGGTCCCGGAGTTCAGCTCGGAGCGCTGCATGGAGATGTGGGGCAGTGGTGGAATTTTGGGGTAAAAAAATGGCGTTTGGGGGGAAAAAGTGGAGGATTCCACCGCAGGGGTAACGTCTGTGAGGATCTGGGGCTCCATCCGCGGCAGCTTTGGGGAACTTATGGGATAGAAGTGTGCACTGAATGGTTTGGGTGAAAAAATTTGGGGCCTCGGAGGGCAGAAGGGTGTGTGTGCCTCCCGGGTGTGGAGTGTGGGCTGAGTTTCTGCTCTCGGGGTTTCCAGGGTTTCAATGCAAATGGATCCCCATCCGATCCAATGGATCCCATCCCAAATGGATCCCACCCCCAACGGACCCTACCCCAAATGCATCCCATCCCCAGTGTATCCCATCCCAAATGGATCCCACATCCCATCCCAAATGGATCGCACACCCAACGGATCCTACTGCAAATGGAGCCCATCCCCAGTGGAACCCATCCCCAAATGGACTCCATCCTGAACGGATCCCATCCCAAATGGACCCTACCCCAAATGGATCCCCTCCCCAGTGCATCCCAGCCCCAAATGGACTCCATCCCGAATGGATCCTACCCCAAATGGATCCCATCCCCAGGTGAACCCATCCCAACAGATCCTATCCCGATGGATCCCCCGGGGGGGGGAATGGAGGCCTGGGGGTGGGGGTGCCCCTCACCGTGGCGTCGGGGCCGTGTCCCGCTGACATCCCAACGCGCCACCACCCACCCCACGCCGTGTCCCCAAATCCGGAAAGAGGGAAATCGCGGCGGTGACAAAGCACCGTGAGGACAAAGGACCGCAGCGCTGCGCTCAGACAAAGGCTGACGGCGGGCGGGGGGCTGCCAGGAGCCCGTAAATCACCGCCAGCACCAGGATGTGGCAGCGCGGTGTCACCCGCTGGCGTCAACCCGGGGTCTGCAGTGTCACCTGTGTGCTGGGGGGGGGGGGGGGGTTCCCGCTGTGGGATAATGGGGTGAACAGAGGTCTATGGTGGAGGGAGGGTGAGAGCTTCCTGGTGGTGGAAGTGGGGTGAAGGGGGTGGGAGGGGGGGGAAGGGAAATGGGGGAGGGGAAAGGGGATGGGGGAATGGGGGCAGGGGGATTGGGGGGCCAGACAGACTGAGCCCCACTGGTCCCTGATAACCAGAATGGATGGATGGAGTGGAGAGGATGGGGAGATGGGAAGGAGAGATGGAGGGGAAGGATGGATGGGCAGTAGGGATAAAGTGATCGGAAGGATGGAGGGAAGACAGATGGAAAGGGAAGATGGGTAAATGGAAGGACAGACAGACATGGGATGGATGGAGGGAGGGAGAGAAAGGCCAGACAGACAGAAAGAGGAAGAATGGAGGGGTGGAAAGGATGTGAAGATGGATAGAAAGGACAGAGGGTGGATGGGAAGGATGAACGGGAAGGACAGAGGTCAGGAGGGGTGGAAAGGGGAGAGAAGAATGCAGAGTGTGGGGAAGACAGACGGAGGGAAAGGACAGAAGGAAAGGAGGGGTTGGGTGGGCACGAAGGGCACAAGGGGAAGGACGGATGGGTGGGAAGGGCAGACATGAGAAGAACAGAGAGGTGGGAAGGACAAACGGACGGGAAGGGACACGTGGATAAGGATGGATGGGAAGGACACAGCTCCCTCCCCTCGTCCCTGTCCCCATCCCACCCCCCGACCCCATCCCGTTCTCTCTGTGGGGTGACCCTACACAAGAGTGGGGCCGTGTGGTGCTCCCAGCTCCCTTCCAACCCCTCCTTCCTCCTCCCGTTGGATTTTCCACCCCGGTTTCAGGCTCTGCGCGCCCGCCTGCATACAAATTGCGGCCTTAACCCCAAATGGAGAAATGCAGATGTAATTTTTTTCTCCTTTTCTTTTTTTTTTTTTTTTCCCCTTGCAGGTTGCCATGGAAACCGTCCCTCGGCTGCTCTGTGCTTGTAAGGGAGACGAGGCCGAGGTGGATCGCTGGGATGGAAAGGGGTCCCCAATGGGGCCCCGAAGGGATCGGGGATGCGGAGGACACCCCCAGGGGGTCCGGGTCTCCCGGGAGGGGCGGTCACATCACCGCGTTCCTGTGCGAGTCCGGAGGGTGGAGCAGTTGCCCCAAAATGAGACGTGATGACCCCACGCACCACTCGGGCTGTGGGGCAGGGACCCTGCAGCACCGCTGCCCCATGGGGCCCCCCGGTGTCTACGTCCCACCCCATGGCACAGCCCCATTCCCTGACCTGCTGTGTGCGTTTCCATCCCATGATCCATCCCATTCCATCCTGCTGCATCCATCTCATCCCATCATCTATCCTCTCATCCCAACCCTATATCATCCCCTGGCTCTCCGTATCTCCCCTCCCACTTCTCCACCCTATTGCCCCATCCCCTGTCCCACCACCCCACCCCATCCCATGAGCCCCTTTCCCACCCCTCCATCCCACCACCCACCCCTAAACCCACCACCCCATCCCATGGACCCCCATCCATCCCATCCCACTCCTCAATGCCCATCCCACCCCATGGCTGCCCACCCATCCTACCACCCCAACCCTTCCCCACAGGCAGGGCCGTGCTCGCCCTTTCAGCTCCCAGTGCTCTGAGAACAAAGGAACGGTTGAAAACATTGGGAGAAATATATGGGATCGGTCTTCCCCCCCCTTTGCCTTTTGCTGTAGGTCATCAGCGTGGGGTGTGGGGGGGCTTTGTGCCCATAAATCCCCACTCTGCTGTAACGGGGGCTGTCCCCCCGTACATGAGCACCCGAATGGCAGTGGGGTGTAATGGGCCATGAGGTTATGGGGCTGTAGGGTTATGGGGCTGTAGGGTTATGGGGCTGTAGGGCCATTCCTGGCGGTGACGTCCCCAGGTCCGAGGCGCAGCCCTTCGGTCGGATCTGCAGGTTGCCCTTCGGCACGTCCCCAGCTCTGGGACGGCATCTCTGTCCCCAAAAGTGTCCCCAGATCCACAGTCTGGACCTCAAGGCGTGTCCCCATGTCCCAGACGTGGCCCCTACTCCACGTCCCCAGCTCTGGGGCAGCATCTCCGTCCCCAAACGCGTCCCCACATCCCAGACACCGTCCCCCAGGGGACGCGCAACCCCATATTTGCCACCAGAGGACCCCCACCGGCCCTGGGTTCCCATCGCAGCCCTTCCTGGGGATGGGGGGGGGGGTCACTCCATACCTGAGCCCCCGATGAAGGGACGTCCCCCCCCCCACAGCTCATGGGGACGGAGCCGTACCGGCGCTGCGCTGTCGGAGTAAATCTCACCGCTCCCCCCGACCCCAATAAATATCTCCATTTCCCGCTGTCCCGGAGGGAAGAGCCGATCCGCTTTTAAATGTCAGAGACGTAAAGTGAAGTTTGTCATAAAAAAAAAAAAAAAAAAAAAGGGGCCGTAAAAAGAAAAAAAAAAAAAAAAAGGAAAAAAAAGAGGAGAACGTCCCCCTGCGGAGGGGGGTGGGGGGGTGGGGGTTGGCATCAATGTCCCCAATTCCGGGGGGAAGGGGGGGGGGGGTGCCTCGGTGCAGCGCATCCCCCCCCCCCCCCCCGTCCCCATCAGCAGCACCAAAAAGCCCCAAAGTCGCCCCCAAAGAACCCCCCCCACCCCCCCCGCGGTTCCTCCTCCCCCCATCCCGGCTCCTCGCATGACGCCATCCCACTCGGGCCCCTCTGAATCACGCCGTTTCAGGCGCTAATTAAGCAATGAGCCGCAGCGGCGCGGATTTATGGGGCCGTATTTCAGGCGGTGGCACCGAACGGCCGCGAACGCGTCCCCACCGGGACCCCGGGGCCACCCCGCTATGGGGGGGGGGCGGAAAAGGGGCACTCAGCGCCCGAAGGTGCTGCTCTGTGCGGCGGGGGGGCGGAGGGGGGGAGGGGGTCCGTGGGTCACGCTGCGCAGAAATGGGGACGTTCTCGGTGTCACCGGATCGCCCCCTCCCCCCACCTGCAGCCCCCGCCCCGCCACACCGGGATCCAGCTGTGCCCAGCTGTGACAGCGACCCCGGCGATCCAGCTGTGCCCAGATGTGGGGGGGGTCGATCCCCGCGTCCAGCTGCGCGCTCACGTGACCGTGATGTTGGGATCCAGCTGCAGCGCAGCCACGCCGCGCCCCCACCCTCTGTCCCTCCGTGTCTGTGTCCGTCTGTCCCTGTGTCCCTCCGTGTCCGTGTCCGTCTGTCCCTCTGTCCCTCCATCCCCGACCCTTCAGGATGGGATCCTCTCTGCCCCCCTGGAACTGTGGGTCTCTCTGTTCCCCCCCCCCATCCCCCTCCCATCTCTCACTGGAACGCACTGGGGACCACCACCACAGTGACGATGACCCCTGGGTGACGCCGCTGCCCCTCCCCAACGCCCCCCACCCCATAACGCCCCCCACCCCATAGCGACCCCCACCCCATAGCGACCCCCACGTGGGCGCAGCAGCCGCTGTCCCCGCGGTGCTTTGGAGCCGACGTTCATCCCAAGGTCAAAACCATCGCGGTGACATTAACGCGGCGGAGGAGGGGGGGGAGGGGAGAGGGGGAGGGGGGGAGGGCCCCCCCGGGGGGAGCGCAGACGCTGCGCTTTAATTTAAGCCGTTAAGGTCAATGGTGGCGGACGGAGCCGCGGTTTAAATCAGGGAATAAAGGGGCAAATCGGAATTAAAACAGAAATGGGGTGGGGGAAAAATTGGGGGAGGGGGAAAGGGGGGGGGGGGGAGGGGACACGCGCGGGGGTTTGTGGGAATGGGGCCCGTGGAGGGGGTGGGCGGTGCCCCCCCGGGACGGGTTCCTTCCAGCCCGGCTCCTCGCTATTGATTTTCCTTTAGTGAAAGTTAATTATAACAGCGGTTTAATTAATAGCGGCGCGCTCCGGCTTTATGGCTTCCCGCATTAGGGCGGCCCATAAATCCCCCCCGGCACCGCCGCGGTGCCACACGTCCGCGCGCGGCAGCGGGCGCGCACACGCGTGAACACGCACACACACACACACACACACACACGCACAGCGGAGCACACGCGTGAGCATTTGCACGTGGGTGCGCACACGTGTGCACGCGCACACACGCGCGCGCACGTGTTCCCGGCGCGCGCCGTTCCCCGCGGAGCCGCCAGGGGGCGCCACACCCCCCCGTTTGACCACGCCTCCTTCGCGTTGACCACGCCCCCTTCGTATTGACCACGCCCCCTTCGTATTGACCACGCCCCCTTCGCGGTGACCACGCCCCCTTTCTTGCACCCCTCTCTTGTTCGTCCTCCAGACGACAGGGGGCGCTGCGGGGCGGGAGGGGGGCGCTCTGTGCACAGAGCTCCCGGTTTCCCACTCTGTCCTTCTCGTTGGTTCTTCCGACGGTGCTTCCGGGAGCGCATGCGCAGTCGGAGCCGCCGCGGTTTGCCCGCTGCCGGTGCGCCAGGTGAGGGGACCCGGGGCGGGGGGGGGGGGGATGGGGAGAGGGGGGGGACCTCAGTGTCCCCCGCGGAGCTGCTCTGCGCTGAGGTCACCCCCACGTTGAGTTCTGTGGGAACCTCCGCACGGTGAGGCCGGGGCTGATCCCCCCTCCCAACCCCAGGTTGTTTTTTGGGGGGTGGGGGGTGACCTCCCCCCCTTCGTGTGCCCCCCCACCCCCCCCCCCTCCCATCCCCATACGGTGTTGGGGTGACCCCTTCATGCAGCGCTCCGCGGGGAGCCCCCTCACCTCACAGCGCATTTTGGGGTCGCCTTCCCCTCGCACTGCACTTTGCCATCCCCCCTCCCCCCCCCCCCCCCCCACTGTGAGCTTTGGAGACCCCCACGGGGAACTCCCCCCCGCCCCCCATCCCTCTGCGCTCACTCGTGTCCCCTCCCTGTTCCATGCCCTCACCCCACCCCAGCGACCCCTACCCCCCTCCCCCCCCAACCCAAGACCTCAGTCAGCTCTGTGCCCCCCAGCTCTACCCCCTACACTCAGTCTTTTCCCCTGGATGACAGGGACGTATCCTGCCCCGTGGGCTCAGCCCTCGCGGTGTCCCCTCGTCCCCCTGCCTGTCCCCAGGGCCACCTTCCTCCTCACTCTCCCGTGTCCGTGTGTCTCTTCCAGCTGTGTCCCGCACGTGTGTCCCCTCACCATGTACGCCTGTACAAAGTTGGTCACCGTTCCTGCGCTGGTGAGTGGTGACAGCTGGCGACAAAGCATTGATGGGCGACAAAGCTTCAACCCCAGCGTCTCATCCTGTCCCTGCAGTGTGGGGCTGGGTAGGAGTGGCACGAGGTGCTGCCCTGGGTTGGGGTGGGAGAGAAGTTTGGGAACGGTTATTGCAGCTTCAAGGCCACAGAGTGTGCCTGGGGGTGGGGGCTGTGTCATTATCCCTCCCAGGAATGTGACAGTGGCTGTGCCTTGCAGGTGTGGAGGAGCCCGCGGGTGCTGTGCCAGCCTCTCTCCGCCTCCTTGATGAGTATACCCAATACACGGATGGAGCAGGTAAATTGGGGGGAGATGTAGGGACCGGGGGGGCTCAGCACTCATGGACACGAGGAAGCAGTTGAGCCCTGTGTCCCATGTGGGGTCCTCAGGGCAGGAACTGAGGCATGAGGGGGCTGTGGTGAGGCTGCCCCCCCCCCCTCCACTTGTCCTCACCAGCCCATCCCCCAGGTGCACCCAGGCACCTGCAGGACCATTGTGACGAGCGTGGCCCGCAGGGACATCGACACTGCTGCCAAATTCATTGGTGCCGGTGCAGCCACTGTGGGGGTGGCCGGCTCCGGGGCCGGCATCGGCACCGTCTTCGGCAGCCTCATCATCGGCTACGCCAGGTGAGGAGGGGGCAGAGGGGGACGGGGGGAGGCGCATCAGCCGTGTCCCACTGACCACGTCCCCTTTCCCCCCTAGGAACCCTTCACTGAAGCAGCAGCTCTTCTCCTATGCCATCCTGGGCTTCGCCCTCTCTGAGGCCATGGGGCTCTTCTGCCTCATGGTGGCCTTCCTCATCCTCTTCGCCATGTGACGGAGCCAGTGGCAGTGACGCAGTGACAGCGACAACACCTGTACTGGCTTGGCTGTGAACGATCAGTGTGGGGCAGGGCGAGCCCCGCTCCTCCCCCTCGCCCCTGCTGATGGGGGGGGGGAATAAATCCGGTTGGAAATGGCCCTGTGTCCTCGTGCCTCCTTGGTGGCCCCAGACCTTAGCGCCTGGGGACACAGCACAGCCCCCGCCGGGCGGCTCCGGTGGGTGACAGCGTGTCGGGTGTCCCAGCGTGGCCCAGTTTCTCCCACTGCTCTGCCGCGTTCTGTCGCGACATCCCTCCTCCGCCGTCCCCGCTGCGGGCGGGGGCGTGGCTACGAGCACAAGCCACGCCCCCCAGCAGCGAAAGCCACGCCCCCAACAGCGAAGCCACGCCCCGCATCGCCCCGCCATTGGTGCGCGCGGCGGCGGCTCCTCCCTTCGAGTCTCGCGAGAGCTCGGCGCGCGGGGCGGGCGGGGGCTGAGGGCGGGGGGTGGGGGGGGCCGGGAGCCCGAGCGCGAGAGGCAGGCGGCGCGAGGCGGCGGCGGCGGTCCTCCTTGAGGTACGCGGCGGTTCCGGGCTCGGCGAGGCCTTCCCCGGTAGCGCTGGGGCAGCCCCGGTGGGAACGAGGGGCGCTGGGGAGCGCCGGCCCCTCCCCCCCACAACTCTCCCCGAGTTTTCCTCAGGCGGCCGCTCAGCACACCCCCCCCCCCCGACCCCACCCTCGTCCCGCCTCTCCGCTGACTGACGGCGCGCGGCGGCCAATGGGCTGCGCCGTGGGCTGTGAGTGACGGGCGGCGCGGCCAATGGCGGCGAGGATGGGTGCTGCCAGTGGGGGAACGCCCCTCCCTTTGTGGGCGGGGCTACGGGAGGCTGCGAGGGGGCCCGGGCGGGGCCGGAGGGGGAACGCGTTGGGGGGGGGGGGGGGGAACGGGATGGGGGAGAAAGGGGAGAGTGGGGGGGGCTCAGAGGTACAGGAGGGCTGTGGGGTGGGGGCCTAAGGGGGGGGGGGGTGGGGGCTGTAGGGGGAGCTAGGAGAGGGCGGGGGTCTGGAGGAGTTATAAAAGGGGCGTGGGGGGGGGGGGGTGTTCTCCATGTGCGGATATGGCGGGGCACTGAGGTGAGGGGACGTGCGGGGGTCCCGAGGGTGGGGGGACGTGGGAGGGGGTTGGGGGAATTCTGAGGGGTGGGAGAGGCTCTGGTTCACAGCGCTGGGGCACCCCCAGGATAGGGTTGTGGGGGGGGGGGGGGATGGGGGGGCGGGGAGGAGGGGGTGTCCAGAGGGTCCTCCCCTGAGTGCTGTGGGGCTCAGGGCTCCCAGGGGGTGTCCAGAGGCCACAACGCAGCTGTGGGTGCACGGGGTTGGGGTAGGGTGGGGTGGGAGGTAGAGGGCTCCGAGCCCACCCCACCACCACCACCACCACCACCACCGCAGCAATGCCCGCGGCACAGAGTGAGACGTGCGAGCAGCAGAACGTGGGGAATTCGCTGTTTGCTTTCCCAGGGCTGACCCCGGTGGTTCGTTCCTGCTTGGGGAGGGTGGGGGGGCTTTGGGAACGCTGAGGCATCGCGATGCCTCTGGGTAGCTCCAGTTTGTGAGCACGGCCTCAGAGTCGCTTTGTAGAAGTGTCGCTGTGGGGTCCCACAGCTTTAGTGGAGAGCTGCGAAGGAGCCTGGAGCATCTCCCCGATGGGGAAAGGCTGGCTGCGAAGGGGCTGTTCAGAAAGAAGGCCAAAATCGGGGGCTGAGCTGCTGGAACGAAGCTGAGTGGAGAACCTGGGGCTCCTGGTGGCCGGGAGGGTCGATGGTTCCCTGGGCAGCACAGCACAGTGTGACCAGCAGGACGTGGAGGTGCTCCTCTGCTCTGCTCTGCACTGGGGGGGCCCCATCCAGAGCGCTGGGCCCAGTGCTGGGCTCCCCAGTTCAGAGCAGAAAGAAAACTGCTGGGAGAGCCCCGGTGCAGAGCTGGTGGGGGCCCCCCCCTGGTGGGGACAGGTCTGGGGGAGGGAATGGGAGAGGGGATCCGATCAGCGCCGATCAATACCTCCAACCCCTACAATTCTGCGAGTAGGGATCGTCAGCTTCGGGTGCGCGCTGCTGGTTGTGCACAGCTCCGTGTGCCGTCGTTATCTTTCCTGGTGAAGTTATCGCTTCTCTCCCTGCTCAGGCCCCTTCTCACGACGACGTTCCAGCGTAACGTGGAGGAGTGCAGCACGAAGGCGTTGCTAGCACTCGAGCTGGCTTCCCCGTTTACTCTGCCTCGCTGCTGGAGTAGGGGCGTTTTTTTGGCCAGCAGAGCTGAAGTCTGAAGGGATTGTCTGGTTCTCTGCAAACGGCTTTAAAAATAGTTGTCACTGAAATGCAGTCATTTCTGGAGGGGAATTCAGCTGCAGTTCTGAACCACGGGCTTTGTTGGATGGTTTTTTTGGATTGGGATTTTCTCGGTGGAGGCTAAGAATAACTTCACTGTTTAAAAGAAGTCTGTGGGAGGTGGATTTGACAGCCAGATTTCAGAAAACCAGTAGGTTACCGTCCTCGCCCCTCGTTCCTTGAAGTGAGAGATCACGTTTACCTTTTCTGACGTGAGTGGAGTGATTGGTGTCAGCAGGCGTCGTCGCTCTGCGGGCTCTGAGCGATCGGCGATGGAAATCGTGGAAGCGTAGGATGGTTGGGTTGGAAGGGTCCTTCAGGATCACGGGGCCATGGGATGTTGGGTTGGAAGGACCTCCAGCCTCCCCCTCTCCCCCCCAGCCCCACTGCTGCCCAGTGCTGCTCCCACCCCCGTCAGCTGCACAGGTTCCCACCCGTGGCCCTGAGCACCTCCAGGGATGGGGCAGCCACGCTTTTTGGGGCAGCAGTACAGAGTTCCCCCCGTCCCAGCTGGGTCTCCCCTCCTGGTGCTCTGCCCCTTGCCCAGAAGCCCAGCAGTGGGACACTAGCAGCCAGCAGAGCTCACTGCTTTGGGAACTTCACAGCAGCACCGTGAACCTCCTTAGTTGTGTGCCAGTCCTTTGGTTAGGCCTAATTGGAGCATGCTGAACACTTCCTCTGCCTTCTGGCACTTGCCTGTCAGCTGGCTAAAAATCGTCCTGTCCACCTTCCTTACGGCTCAGCCCAGCTCCACGCCCAGTTATTTTAATCTTGCCCTGTAAATCGATCCCTCCAGCTGCTTAGCTCGGTTTTCCTGAATGCCTTCCAGTTTGCCACGGTCCCTCTGGTGGCTCTGAGTGGTCGGGGCTGTGCTCTGCGGGTTACGAAGAAGGAAAAGTGTGACAACAGCTTTGAAAGGAGCTGCCCCTTCCAATTTTGCTCCGGTGTAACTTTTCCCCCCACACTGAAGGGCGTTCCTGGCATTAATCTGCCCTCCTGTGCCCTGCTCACATTTCTCCTTTCTCGAGGCTCCTTGTTTTCCAGTCTTTCCCACCGTGTGTACGTGGTGCTCTGATTTATGGAGCTGGCGGTGGATAGCAGCTTCCTGCTGAGCCGCACACACCTCGCTGTGCTCCCGGTGCCTCTCCTCAGCGATGCAATGGGGCTGTGGGCAGTGCTGTGTGCCTGGAGGAGCTGCAGTAGGTGTGTAGATGAGCAGTGCAGGAGCGGGCAGGAGTAAAGGGACGTGGCTCCAAGGCTGTAACTTCTCACCCATGTCCTCGTTCACTCGTCTTCCGAGGCTCTGGGATAGCAGGTGGGGGAGCAGGGCAGCTCAGCAGGGCTGCAGGAGGGTGTGAGCGTGGCGTGGGGAGGGCAGCACCTTCCTTCCCTCTTCTGAAAGGGGGAAGTGTGAGCACAGAGGTGCGGGAACTGCGAGGAGAGCAGTGCCCTCTGCCCAGGAGCAGAGATCCGCTGTCACTGCGCAGTGCTGAGAGCTGCTGGAGCCCTTCGGGGTGAGCACAGTGCTGGGGCGGTCCTCATGGTGCACGGAGTTCTGCTCAGAACTCAGATCTCGGGTCAGGCATTGTTCTGGGTTCATTTTCTGCCGCGTGGCGTGTGACGCTGCACTGCGTTCTGTTCGGTGGTGTTTGTGCTGCTGACATTTTTGGGGCCCGGTTTCCAGACCCGCTCCTCCTCTGGGCAGTGAGCACCCAAATACAGCGTGAGCTCTGAGAGGGCGTTCCAGAGCTGGCAGAAAACACACATCACACGTTGTGCTTTGGGACCGCGGTCCTGGCGCTTCTTCCCACTTCCTTCCCGCAGCTCTTCAGCCTAATTCTTCCTCTCGTTTTCCATTTCAAGGAACTTGCAGCAGGTGCAGAGCAGCAGAGCTGAGCAGAGCGTGAGCGGGCCTGCGTGTCCCTGGGGAGGCAGAAAACAAAGCCCTTGGGTGCGGAGGAAACCACACACCCTGAGCACGGCAAAAGTAGGTTGACAGTTACACAGTGCTCCAGCAGAGGATCCCCCGTTTGTGTCCCACGGGGGTCCCCAGCAGATGGGTGCTCCTGGGGTTCCAGCCCCGGGCTGATGTTCTTTGCTCGGCCGTGTTCTCCCTTTGCAGAGCTGCTCTTTTCCTCGTGTTTGCCTGCAGTTAGTCTCGACTGGTGGGAGCCCACCTGAATTGTTTCTCTGGAGCTCAGCTTTGCGGTCTTCCACGAGGTTTCTTGCTGTTCCTTCCCCCCCCCGTGGCACACCTGGTGGGAGCACAGGCGCACGCAGCCATACAGCAGCGTCCGTATCGCACGCGCTGCGCTGTGCCGCGTGCCAGAGCTCGACGTTTGTTTTTAAAACATGATTAATTCGGTGCCTCGAACAACTCCAACGCAGTGCGGTTTCACCAGGGCTAAACCGAGCTTCCACGCCGCCTCATTACTGAGCGGAACAAGTTGGATTGCACCTCTTCCCTCCCAGCCCTGCGTGCTGGGCTGGCAGGCCGGGCTGAGCTCTCGTCCCTCCACGCAGGGTCTGCTGTCCATGTGTGGCTCAGGGCAGAGCTGAGCTCCCGGTGCTCGCTTTGCTGTGCTGTCCCAGCAGCAGCAGCTCTCTCTCAGCTTGCAGGGGTTGCCTGCAGGCGCTCTGGAACGCTGCTGTGCTGTCCCACCCTCGTGCAGGAGATGCAGTGCCAGCTGTTGGCGAGCAAACAAAGCTCCCAGGCCGCGCCACGCCGCGCGGGGATCGCTCCCTGCACGCTCAGCCTCTCCTCTGAGCTCTCATTGTGAGGCACGGCCACGAGCAGGCCAGGAGGAGGAGTGCTGCAGTGCTGCGAAGGCGTTCTCCCCCCTTCTCTAACTGCTTTGCTGAGAAGTGCTCATTGTGCTTTTGGTTCTGGAGAGCGAAGCTGCAGGGTTGGCCGCTTCCCTGCCCCTGGGGACGGCTGCCATGCGCTCGGTGCTGCTGCTGGCGCTGCCCTTGTAGCTTTCTCTCTTTTCTTTCTTTTCCCTTATAGAGTTGCTTTCAGCCCCAACTGGCAGAGGCCTCGCTCCGAATGCCATTGTTGCTATTAAAATAATATTTAAAACCAAATGAAAAAGCCTCTCACGCAGCTTGGCGGCTGGGGGAGGTCCTGGCAGCACCAGGGGTGGGCTGAGCGCGCAGACACCTGAGCAGCACTCCGTTCCACCCCGTCACTGCTCCCGACGTGAGTGAAGCAGGGCCGTGGTGTAACCCTGAGCACGTTACCGAGTGCATGTTCTGCTCGCTCCCTCTGGATGCTTTCCATCTCCCTGCCCTCTGCTGCCTCCCCTTTGCTTTTGGGAAGCCTTCTGCCCTTGGTGTGTTTGTGTGAGCGGCGCTGAGGGCCTGCACTGGGTCTTGAATGGATGTGAGCTATATATAGGAGATGGTTGCTTGTTCACCGCTGAGACGCGGTCGCTCGTGAGGAGGAAAGCAGCTCTGGTTAACAGGAATGCAGCGAGCTTCCAGACGTGGTTTGTGCTGGGGATATTTCTTGCTCCCCTCTGATTGCAGGGCTGGCATATCAAATAATGGCGCCGTAAAACGCGCGTGCCTTTGAGTGCTGAATAAATAAAAGTGCCCACGTGCGGTGTAAATAATAACAGGTGGGACAGAGTATTTTTCCTTTATGAGCACACACACACACAGCGCTCCATCCCTTCCCCCCATCCCCCCGACGCCGTTCCCGTGGCTTTAATTCATGGACAGGGGTTCATCCGTAGGCAGTGCTCACACCAGGGCCCCCCCGGCCCGACCTGGCTCTTCCCGTGGAGCAGTTCACACACGGTCACGGGGAGGATGCGTTGCAGTTTCGCTGGGGCTCTGGAGTCCCATTTTCGGGAGCTTTTTTTCCTTGCTTTCATCGCAGCGTGGGCTCTTAAGCGACGCAGTAATTTCAGGAGATGGGTTTGGGTTTCTAGGTCACTTAGGCATTTCCCGGATAAAATAGTGCGTTCTCCGAAGCCTGTCGCTGCTCTCCTGTAATTATCTCTGCTCGGTGAGAAGCAGTGGCTCTCTGAGGTTTTTCTCCCTTTCTTAGAGGTGAATTATTTCTCTCTGCTGCAGTAGATCTCTCGCAGCACGCTGTCCCTGCTGCGAAGTCGCACATGCCCGAAGATGTATCGCCGCTGATGAAGGAGCACGCGACTGCCGGCTCCTTTTGGAGGATGCTCTCAGAGTGCTCCACTTGCTGCGGACCTGAGCCTGCTGCAGGCAGTGCCACAGCGAATCCCACCCGCTGATGGCTCAGAGCACCCGATCCCGCAGTCTGTGAGGGTTCGTTTGGCCGTGGCACAAAGGAGGGAACCACACGGGGTGGGCAGAGGCTGTGGGGGGGGGGGGGTTGGGTTTGCACCGTGGTGCTCTGGCTTGGTGCACAGGCCTGCCCTCATCTCGGAGGTGAGCTCTGTGCTCCCAGCACATCGCATCCAGCAGTGCTCTGCCCGCTGCCGGGCTCCTCCAGCTCGCTGCCTCTTCTCTTAGCAGGACCTGGGCGGGGAAGCTCGGTTCTGGCTTGTGAGTAGCTGGACTGTGACTTAGAAATGGTGTTTCTCCGTCTTCTTGCCTCGGGAAGTTGCTGACTTGCTGGTTTATGTTGGATTTTGACTCGCGTTCATCAAAGGCTTTTAGACCTTTTGGACGGATGCCTTTTTCTATTGGGAATCTGATACTTGGCGCTGAACTGGAGGAGCCTCGCTCGTGTTGTGCCAAGCTACGGCTGCCTTGGCAGTGCTTGGTGAGGCGTAGGGAGGGGAAGGCGTTCCAGGAGCAGCCACTCTTCATCTCCCAGGAATCTTCCCGTGAAAGGAGGATGCACAGGGCCGTGCACCTGGGGAGGGGAGCAGTGCTGATGGGGGTCAGGGCAGCGTGGCTGGGACCTGCTCACACCACCGCGGTGTGAGACCTCTCCAGCACCTCTCCCACATCACAGATCTGGTCTGGAGGTTGGCCAGGGCACGGAGGATCTTGGACGAGTGGGCTCTGCTCGCAGCTCTTGTCCTGCCAGAGCCCGGCGTGGAGGCGAGGTTAAGGAATGGCACTGCTTGTTATGGTAACTGTTTATAAAAGTTATAAACAGTGTGAGCTGTGTGGCTGGGAGGACTGGTGGAAGCTGTGCTGGGAAAGCATTCTGGCTGCCTGGGGCTCTCAGCCGAGGGGGTTTGTTGATCTTGCTCCAAGGGAAAGCTTTTCTAGTCCCAGCCGGGTCGCCTTTGGCTGATGCTGTGCCTCGGGGCCCTGGTAATCCTGGGCTGCAGTTTTACGTCTGACAGAACACCGACAATGCCACCCTGTCCATCCCATGCACGTCTGCAGCAGGACAGGAGCTCTGGGAGGCAGCTGCTGCTCCGTGTGCCATCTGACCCCGCACAAAGCACGTGGGAATGCTCTTCCTTGCAGCTGGGCCGTGGCTGTGCTGCTCCTGCAGGCAGGGGGTGGGGATGGGGTCAGCGCAGTGTGGGTACACCTCAGCCTGCAGTTTTTGGGGGGCTCTCGTGGCCCTGCAGCCTCGAGGCTCAGGCAGAGCCGGGCTTTGCCTTTACCCTTCCGCAGGTTAACCCGTAACGACTTGTTAAATACCGCGTGTCTGTTGGAGATTTACCTTGCCACAGTTCCTCGCCAATGTTCCAGTTTATACAGTTGGGTTTACTTTATCAAGCTTGTAAAGCATCGGGGTGTTACGGCTCCGAAGCAGATTTTACAGCGCCGGCTTTTGGCTCCCTTTCCCAGCTGACGATTTGAAGGCTTTGTAGCTTTCTGGTTACAAAGCAAACATTCTCACTCCTTCCCTCGCACCCCAGAATAACTCTGAAGTCAAAGCCTGGCACTCCCAGCAGCTCCTGCTCGCCCTCCTTCCCTGTGCTCCCCTCCCTGCAAAGCTGGAGAGCTCTCAGCGCATCTGCAGGAGCTGGTAACGAAGAGGTGAACGGAGACCCGGGCACCACGGGGGAGGGATGAGCCCCTGCAGACCCCAAACCATGGCTGAGGGTCGGCAGCAGCTCCGGGTGGGACTCTGCGGGGACCCGAGGGCAGCAGTGCTGCATTTCCTAAGAGGGAAAAACGCGTCCTCGTCGTCCAGGCGTTCCTGAAGGTGGGTTTGGTGGCAGCGGGAGGTCAGCGTCAAACCCCACGGGGTGTGCGGGGATGGGGCCGGGTCCCCCCACCCCCCCGGGCCGTGTCGGGGTGCTGCTGCCTCTGTGGCCTCGGAGCTGAGCTCTGGTTTGGAGGGTCAGGAAACGCGGGGCAGAGAGCTGTTAATGGCCGCACTTAGGAAAATAATAAAGAGCCTTTCCTGGAACGCTCTCAAAGCAGCACGTTTCCTTCCTTGCATTTTAGTGGGAAATCTCTTACTATTTTTGGGTGCTCGGGGCAGTGCCTTTCGCTTCCTTCTCTCCGGGGCAGTGCCCAGACGTGGCCGTCGTGCTGTGCCTTCCCTTCCCTCGTGCTCACCGAGCAGCACCGAACCTTCCCCCCCCCCCCTTTGCAGTTCCATCTCCCAGTGGCAATTACCGATTCTGCACCGCGCCTGCGATCTCTATTCCTCCGCAGTGAGACGTATGGCCCGGCACGGATCCCGTGCAGCCATCCATAACAATCTCGTTTATTGTGGTTTTATCTCTCCTTCCCAGTAGCATCGTCCTTGGGGCTCGGTCTGGTGTCTTGAGCACCATTGGTGTTTGAATAGGGTTGTTTGTATCGCGGCTGCGCTTGTTAACGCTCCTGGCGCGGCTCCCAGGTCTCAGCAGAGTTACCCGAATTGATCTGGGACGGTCTCGTGGCTCATTAGGCTGGGAGAATTAATCCCACGTAGCTCAGCCTCGTAAAAAACTGAACTCCTCGCGCCGTGCTCCGTTTTGCACATCAGCCCGGGCTGGGGGACCTCGTGCTGATGGACCGTGGTTCTGCTGTGCTCCCCCTGCAGCCCCCCCCTCCCATCTGGGCAGTGCAGCCCGGCTGTTGGGTGCCGCTGCCCGGACCTGCTGCTGCACACCGGTGTGGGCTGCTGGCACAACGTGCTCTGATGGAGCGTTGGGAGAGCGCAGCAGCTCATCCTGCAGCAGCACGCGGGGTGGGAGCGGCGCGTGTGTGACCACGGACGGAGCTGATCCCACCCGCAGCCGTGTGCTCCTCTGCCCCATTCCAGAGCCCTTTGTTGGACTGCCCCCTCTCCACGCCGTCCTCAGGTTCCTCCTGTCCACGTCCCCACGTGCAGTGCTTCTCCTGGTGACACTGCAGCTCATCCTCCTCCAGGTGCAGTGTCAGCAGAGCACACCGTCGCCCTTTGTTTTCTGTTCCACTCGGCCTGTTTTTAGCAGGCAGCTCTCGCTTTCGTTTCGTAGTTGGTGCTAAACCTCTCGCTTTAATCCTGCGGTCGCATTAACGTAAAGTTTATCCTTCTGATTTATGGGAACCAACCGTAAATGTGCCGGTGCTGGGAAACCGGCGCGCTCCTGCTGGGGTGGGGAGCCGTGCTGCCACATCTGCAGCAAAGCCAGCTCTGCACCCACCCCAGCGTTCCCTGGGATTCGGAGTATTTCAGCTCGTTTTGCAAGGCACAGCTGGAGCTGGGCATTCCTGCAGTAACAATAGTCACATGCAGGCACAACAATGGAGCCTTATTTAGCGTTCATCCACCGCACGATGTGGGGATTGGTTTTTGTGGGGTGCAGAGGGGGTCTCCGATGGTGCTGTGGGGTTGTGCGTGGGGCCAGCTGGACGTGGGGCAGCAACACTTGGGGGGGACGAGGGGCATCCAGGCCGCGGCTGCTCGTTATTTGTGCAAAGCATGGCTTGTATCTGCGCAGCTCGGATGAAGGCACCGCTTTCCGATCTCAGCTTCTGCTCGGTGATGTGCTGCAGCGGGACTGCCACAGCTTTAAAGACAGAAACCCACTGCCTGGACCTGGCTGAGGGCCGCGGTGGGACGTCGGCGGTGTGTAGAAGCACAGTACTGAAGGAAGAAGAGCGGTGGGGCGGTGCTGGATCCTGTGCCACCCAACCGACCCCACAACCAAAGCACGTCCCGTGGCTGCAGCACACTTCAGAACCCCTCTGCTCTGCAGAGCTGGAGCAGCTCGGATGGAGGCGCCCAGAAGCGCCGTTGAAAACCCTCATTCTGCTTTTTGTCTCTCTCTCTCTCTCTCCCAAAGCGTTTCCAAATGGAAGTTGTTGGAAATGGGCTCGGTGCGGTGCCAGCACGCGTCCTGGGGGAGGGCCGTTTCAGGAAGGCTGGTCTTTCATTGCTGCTGGTGGTGCGTGGAGTACATCTAATCTGTTCTGAGGGACCTAAAATACTACCCCTAGGTGTCTGTCTAGACGAGGATAACGGGCTGAGTTTTGTTCTTAATGGGTTAGTTAACGCGCTTCGGGACCACTTTGGTTTATGGACTGATTTACCAGGGGGAAAGCAGCATATGGGTCGGCTTTAATATCTGCAGGAAGGATGAAACTTTTCAAAAAGCGGAAAATGACGATTCCTGAGGTAAAGCAGAAGGAGCCCCTTCCGCTCCTTCCCCACGAGGAGGGGCTCCAGCTCTCATCAGCTGCCGTCTCAGCTCCTGCAGGCCCGGCAGATGTTGGGTGGCACACTGTCTGAGCCCACCATCCTCCCAGTGGAGCCTGAGCCGGCTCTTGCTTCTCACCCAGGGGAACTTTGTGCCCCGTTGTGTTTGGATGCTGCAGAGAGCTGCTGGGGCCGCCCTGGATCGTTGGCTTCGGGTTTTCCTCTCGCAGGCTGCACTGGGGTGGGCTGCAGGAACACGGTGTGCTTTGCTTGGTGTGCTTTGCTTTGCTCCATTCTGCCAGGAGCTGCTGGTGAGCTCTGCTGACAGAGCTCTGTGCTCACGTCGGTGATCTGTCTGCGTTTCCTTGCCGTTCCCAACATGCTGAAAATCATCAGAACAGTGAAATACTGTCCCGCGGCCGCGGGAAGAGGGATGGGAGCGAGCTCCCACTATCCAATCATCTGCTTATTCTGCCTGTTCTTAAGAATAGAATTTATTGAAGCAATTTATCCTGACTAAATGCGATATAAATCTGAGCTCACGTATGTGCGTAGCAGCCGGGTTCCGTGTGAGCCAGGGGCTCAGTCTGTAGGGAAGGAGCAGACCCTCCTGCTGCCCCGCCAGCCCGGGCAGCTCTGGCCTTTGATGGCCCCTGGAGCGCAGCAGAGCCGGTGCTGTGCGGTCACTTGGGGCTGGCAGGCAGCCTGCAGCACCCCCAGCTCGGATCTGCTCTGGTTTTCCTTCGTGCTGTTCTTTGTGGGGGAAGGCAGAGGGATGGATGTGTCCCTGAGCAGTGCTGTGTGCTGGGAGGTGCAGCTCCTTTCCCCGTAGTCAGCAGCGTGTTGCGCCATCAGACCTGTTTGTTGATGAAATCAACGCATGGTAGCCTGGTCCCACTCAGCCTCACGCGTGCAGGGCGGATTTGAGCAGCGTGTAAGCGCTTCCAGCTCCGAGCTGTTTGACAGCAGGGAGCATTACGGCTCCTCGTGCAGCTCGGTGACCTCGCTGCTGGCTCGCTGCAGCTCTCCTTCGGGGCAGCACCGCTGCTGGCTGCGGTGTGGGCTGCCCTGGGGGACTTGGGACCTGGAGATGAGTTTGGGAGCAGGCCCTGAGCCCTGGTGGCACAGGGTCCCCTCGCAGCCTCCAGGTTCCTAGGATGGCTGTGCTGCTATTTCCATCCAGGAATGCTTTTCAGACGTTAACCTCTGAGCCCCGCAAGTGCAAACTCGCACCCCTGGCTTTGGAGGCAGGGCACCGACTTGTCAAAGCCTGCACACATCACTGACTAAATGCGGGCTGGCGAGGCTGGAAATAATGACTTGCTTCTGCCTTCAGCGTGATGGACAACGCTGCCTGCAGCTCACGTGCAGAGCGCTGCAGGACACCTCGTGCCCCCGCTGGGCCAGGAGGACAGGCACAGAGTGGGGCTGCGGGGGGGGGGGAACGAGGTCCAGGTTGCCCAGGACAGCGGTCATCGGACCCTTAGTTGGGCTGAGTCCTGGCAGCAGTTGTCCTGTGTTGGGACTTCATCTGTGCTCGGTGCTGTCAGCTCGTGCTGCCCTGCCAGGGGTGCTGGGATGCTCTTTTTTGCTCATCTTTGCTGCTGCTCTTGTCCTGCTCCGGGCAGCGTTGCGGCCGCTGTCCCGTTCCATGGGAGGTGATGGTCCTTCGTTGTGCTCCGTGTGCAGCGCAGTGTTGGGGGTGTCCCCCCCTCTTTGGGGAGAGCAGGCAGCCGCTTCCTGCAGCTTTTGGTCTCTCGTGCTGCACGGATGGAGGTTCCTCTCTTCCACTGTTCCGCCGTGCTCTGTGCTGCAGCTGAACCCGACCCCGAGCGCAGGAGCTGTGGGGCGGCCCCCCCCTCCCCCCCCACATTGAGGGCGTTTGCTGTATTACGGCTTTTTAAAACCCCGCTATAAAAGCAGCAGTGGGTGGAGGGACGCGTTGTTTCTCGAGTTTGAGGCGGGGGGGGGGGGGGGGGAGGTGGCTTTATTTACTCTTCTTTCTTATTAATAAGAATGGCTTCGCTCGTCGCGTAATCGGAGCGAGTGTTTTGTTATCCTTGGCTGTAATCTGTGATGAAGTGCCCCTGCCATCGGCCTCGTAGTTTACCCACTAGGGAGCCGGATTATTGCCTTGTAAAATGGAGCACCACTCCTATAATCCCTTAATTAATTAAATGACAAATTCTAGTTCTCTCCCATTGAAAATATAACCCTCACACAGTGAGGGCTCGGATTTATTCCATCGCTCCTCGCTCACGCGTTGGGTTTTCCCCCCCCCTCCCCCACAGACAGTCGCTGCCTTCGCTGCTCACTGCCGACACAAAGTGGGGGTGAAGCAGAGAGCGACGTGTGGGGTCCCATTGTGGGGTGGGGGGGGGAACCCAGTGGGTCCTTCTCCCGTTGTGCAGCACCTTTCCCATACGGAGAAGCGTTGGGGCCGCCCACCCACGGCTCGGGTTCGTCCCTGTTCCGTGGCGGGTGCAGCATCCTCCTCCACCCCTCTGCTTCACAACAATCCCGCACAGGGGCACTTCTGCTCGGGGTGTTTTGGAGTTGCTCGTTTATTTCCTGCTTATTTAACAGCTTCCTCTGCTCTGTCCGCAGCGTCGCGGAGCCGCGTGAATGATGGGCGACGACAGGCCCTTCGTGTGCAACGCCCCTGGCTGCGGACAGGTACGCTGTGAATCACTGCGGCTGTTTTATCACCGAGGCAGAGTTGAAAGGCGGTGCTTTACGCCGCTGGAGGCGATGGGATCGGGGGATTTGCGGTGCGTAAATCCCGGTTACGAGCGGGGCTGAGACGTCGTGCTGACTCCGTCCGTGTGCTGCTCACACTCGTCCCCTCCGTGTCCCCTCTGCTCAGGGCACAGCTTCGCTCCCTGCAGTTCCCCAAAGCAGCTGAGAATGCGGCCGCTGTGTCACGCGAACCCCGAAGCGCCGGCGTCTATTCTGGGCTCGCCAAGGAATTAAACAGAAAGAGAGGGAGGGAGGGAGGGAGAAAAAGGAGCCATTGTGAGCTTCTCCTCTGTGTGCGACGTACTGGAGTCGCAGAGTTTTGATGCAAACTGTGGGGTGAGTTCCACCCCAGCCCGGCCCCGCTGCTGCGTCGCACAGCCCCAGTGCGGGCTGCTGGGCTGGGAACTGGTGCAAACTGGGCCAGCTGTGTGGGTCGGGCTGTTCTGAAGGGCTGTGACCTCAAAACGCAGCAGTGCCCCTCAGGGCTCTGTGGTTTGCAGCGGGGTCCCCAGCGCCCCGTGCTGCTGCTCACCTTTGGGGGCTCTGAGCCCCCGAGGGTCCCCCCGCCCCCTTCAGTGTCTTTAACACCGCAGTGCCTCTGCGGTCCCGTGCAAATTTTGTGACACGTTTGCTTTTGTAGCACAGAAATGTGTCTCCAGATGTGCCTTCCTGGGGCCCTGGGAGCAGCGTGGTGCTCCGGCCTCGCTCCCACCCGCAGCGCTCCCTCCCCTCCTGCAGCTCATGCTCCTCTGGCTTCCTTTTTTTTTTTGCAGGCTGCTTTTTATCCTGAACTTCTTTGCCTGTGAAATTGTGCAAGTCATTTATAAAATGTATTAGCTGTATTTGAGCACTTAATGGCGTGAGCACTTCAATCACACAACCTTAAAATCGGATTCAAACAAGCAATTAAGGCAAACAACAATGTATTTAAATTTAATCTCCCACAATCTCCCACCAATGACACATAAAGGTGGTTGCTTCCTCCTCTCGCTGTTCCAGACTGCTGCTTATGGGTAATTCTGACAATTCTTCATGTTCATATTGAAATGTGAGAATCTGGGCAATTCGTGCGGCCGTGATTCATGGTGATCCGGGCTGACCTCGCGCACGGCGTCCCAGAACGTCCTTCACTACCTGTTCAGAGCGGAGCATGTGTGAAATAATGATGATCCGAGCTTGATTTAAAGTATTTCCAGCGGTGGAGAATTCACCGCAGCCCTCAGCGAAGTTGCTCTCGCAGTTAATTGCTGTCTCTGGTGGGCACCAAGTGCCTTATTGCCAGTCTGAGCCCGCCGGGCTGCAGCTCCCAGACTGCGGATCCTCTCCGGTTTTGTTTTGCTGGACAGAAAATCCATCCCAAGCAATGTGTGCAGCTGTTCACCTTCAGACTGCGCACCCGGAGCCCCAACCTCCCCCGTGTCCGGTGTCCCTTCCATCCCTGCACACTCTGCCCTTTTGGGGTCCCCCATCTCTGGGGGACCCCGTTCCCGAGGAGCAGCAGTGGGTTCAGCCTCCGTCGGTGACGGGCACGGGGCCGTCCCCGTCCCACTGCGCTCCGAGTGCCGCGACCTTCCCCATGGGAGCTCTGCACTGAGCTCACGGCGAGGGGAGAGCAGAGCCAGCCTGCCCTGGGGCTGAAGGAAGCTAATGTGAAGCCCGTGAGGATTTTCCCAGTTCGGCCTGAAGGAGAAAGAATTCTTCCCTCCGTAGCTCCCACCACCCCCTTCCCTGCCGTGATTCCTCTCTTCCCCGCTCTCCCTTCGTCGCTTTGGGCGGAAGGAGTCCACCAGACTGAATTTGCAGGGAAGCAAGGAGGGGGAAGGCACCGAAAACAGCTGCGCCCATCCCTCCGTGCCCCCCTATCTCTGCAGCCCGTGGGGCTCCGGCGGGGCCCTAAGCATGTTGTGGTTGCTAGGTCTTTAACAACAGTTATTTTCGGATCCCGATCGCTTCCCGGCAGCGAAACTCCGCGTGTGCCCCTGCACTGCTCTCCAGAAGGATTCCTGCCAGGGTCGCGGGGTGGGAGTGCCACAAATCATGCCGGGTCCTGCCCATTACACAGCCCATTTCCTCCAACTATCGTTTGCTTTTGAAACCCGTCCTTAATTTAACAATTGATTCCCCTGAACGCCACGGCACCGAGGTGATGTCGCGCAGTGTCCGAGCAGCTCAAAGCCCAGAACTTTCACGAGGCCAGACAATGATTTTTCTTCTTGGTGCTTTATTGTATCCTCTTATCTTGTCATATAATAGAAATAATGTTTATGGCATTGAGGCCTCAGCATCACTTGGCATTTAACCAACCTCAAAAGCAGTTTATTGCTTTGTATACTCTGCCACCGTGACCATTATCCCTTAAATCTCTATTGCTTTGTAATATACGAGGCAGCGAACGGCTTTTGCGATTGGTCCGGCGTGGGACCGAAGCTAAGGTGTGTTTTGTAGCCGGTGTAATCCAAACGAATATAGATTATTCCCTTCATTCAGGGCAGGAGGAGGAAGGAACGGGCTCTCCTCCCTCCGAGGAGCATCCTGGTGATGCTCTCACTTTGCTGTGGTCTGGGATGCGCGCGGGGCCGGGGCAGCTCGGGGTGCTGCTGTGGGATGCTCCCCCTGCCACGCTGATATTTCTTTGTCCTGACTTCAGGTCGGGAGCACCGCAGGGACCGATGCTGAACGCAGGCAGGATCCAGAGTGATGCGGTGCAGGAGGAGCACAGGCAGCACAGGGTGAGGGAAAGCAGCGCCTGCGCCCGTCTGCTCTGCAGCAGAGCGTGGTGAGCTTCAGTTCTTTGTGCTGCTAACGGCCCCGGTGGGCTCTGCCTCCCGAGGTGCTCCTGGGGGGCTCTGCCTCCGAGGCCCTGAGCCTGGTGCTCCTGAGGAGTGGCCCGAGGAGCTGCAGGGAAATTCAGAGGGCTGAAATCGGAGCTTCGAGCGACGTCAGCCGTGCTGGCGACCTGCTGTTAGAGCAGGCAGGAATGTAGATGGTTGTTAAGCAGTTATGGCACCCCGTCCTCCTGTAGAAATGGTTCCTGTCCTGGCATGGGGACCGGCTCGGGCACGGGCTGCTTTTCCTCGAGAGCTCAGGCTCCTGACAGCCGTGGTTTCACGAGGTCGGAGCCAGAAGGGGTTTGGGAATCAGAGCCTCATTTAGCAGCAGAACGGCCAATAGCATCGGTCAGCTCCGGGCCAGTGGGGCTGGGCACCCGTGGGCTGACCCACACACAGCACTGTGGGGACCCACACGGGTCTGCACCCCACGCAGAGCAGTTCCCATCCATCATGAACCACCCGCCTCCCCCCGAGAGCCATGCTGTGCTCACGTACAACCAAATATTAACGTGAAAAATGGTGGATGGGAACGGCAGAGCGCGGAGAACGCCCTTCCCCGGAGCTTTCCCTTCTGCTCGGGCACAGATCCCCCTGGCCTGCACTTGGCATGCACGGCCACGGCCGCCTCCGTCCCTACTGCACCCGAGTGGGTTGCAGAGCCAGGCCATAAAGCGCAGCTCCGCGAAGGGGACGGCCGAGGCTCCTCCTGCTCCATCACATCTGCAGCCCTTCGCGTGGAGCCGCGGGGGAAACCCTGCCGAGAAACATCTTGCTTCAAGGGCCTTCCATCATGCCGCAGGAATGCGGGTCGGAGGAGTTAATTACTTCTTCCCAATTAGGGCCCCGTACAGCTGCGGAACCTGCGCGGAGGGGAGGAGTTACCGGCACCAAAACAAGGGCACTGATTGGAGCTGCGGGTCCGGCCGTGCTCCCAGCGAAGGTGTTCTCGGAGGTGGGCAGAGGAGAGCGGGCTCTGAATAATCATCAGCTGCAGAAGGCATCTGAAACCAGTAAACGTTTATTTTTTACACTCCTATAACTTAAAAAACGGCCAAACCAATTTAAACCAAATTGGATAATAAAAAATATTGCTCCTAGGCTGAGCCCCTCTATGCCAAGTTCCAGCCTGGAATGAATTTTTATGGCCAAATTATAAACCCCCTAGAAATGAAGGTTTAAAATGGAAATGTTGACAGACCTTTAACTACAAAAGCACTATAATAGAACTTCTTTTTTTACAAAATGGCTGTTTTAAAATATAATTAAGGCTTAAATATTATTTAATAGCAGCGTTTCCTGTAAGTTAAAGCCTTTATCATTCCTACGGCCGGGATTCGTTGCCAGGGCCGGTCCTGCTTTGCATGGGAAGCACGCGTGCAGCCGAGGGGCACAGACACTTGTCTGTCAGATGGAGATGGCTCCGGACAGCATTCCAAGGCCCTCTGCTGAACCAGAGCCCGGCTGCCAGCGTGCTGCCTGGACCTGTGCACAAATCCCACAGCAGACTCACATCAGCCCGTGCCACAGAGCCCACCCGTGCCACAGAGCCCACCCGTGCCAGCGTGAAACACCTCTGCAGGGGACGTGTTTGCGTTCCCCTGGCGGTCGGGGGTTGGTGAGGAGCTGATGCATTCACCCTCTGCTCCCAGTGCCATTTGGGGGTGTGGGGGGGGTTGGGGGTGCAGCCCAGGAGCTGTTCCTGCTGCATTTCCCCGTCCCGCAGTGCACAGTGTGGGTGCTGCGCAGGATCCGCTCCGTTCGGATCCCACTGATGAACTTCAGATCCAATTAAGCATGGGTTAGGCTGCTTGGCAGCAGCTCTCAGTGTCTTGGAGCTGTCTGCTCCGCCGAGCGATGCTGCCTTAGGATTTCCTCCCCGTTGGCTGCAGGAGCCGTTGTGGGGAAGAAATAGGGCCTCAGGATTTGTGGGGGGGGGGGGGGCACGTTTTGCAGGGGGTGCTCACACGGGGTGCAGGTTTTGTAGAGATTCCCACCCCCCCTCCTCGAGGGGTCCCCGTGCAGCGCTCGCAGCCCACGGGGCCGTCCCTGCAGCTCCTGCAGCACTGCCAGCTCTCCAGCAAATCACATCTCTGCTTTTTCTTTCTCCTGACCGGATCCTCTGCTGTTTGTGCCCACATCGTGAGGTGGTTTCCACTTTCCGAAGTGGGGGGGGGGGGACGGGCAGGGAGGGTTTCTCCTTTCTTGGGAACACGATCGGGGCTGCAGAACGACCCACAGAGGAGCACGGCCGGGCACCGGCAGGGAACGCTTTCTTCTCCTTTTGATTTAAGGGGTTCCACAGCCACAGAGTGTCTGCTCTGAACAAAGTAATCTCAGCCTGCTCCTTACCTAGAGCTGTTGCTCTATATCACAGATGCAAGCTGCGTCTGCCGCCAGCACGAGGCCGTAAATCGAGCCGGGCTCTTTTATTAACTCAAAATTAGATGGATCTAAAAAAACTTGCTTGTGGTCTGCAAGCTTCACGGGAGCACAAAGCTGCCCAGGGCTGCGTGCTCCTGCAGCAGTGCCCTGCAGAGCTGTGATGTGTTCCTGCAGCAGTGCACACTGCAGAGCTGTGATGTGCTCCTGCAGCAGTGCCCTGCAGAGCTGTGATGTGTTCCTGCAGCAGTGCACACTGCAGAGCTGTGATGTGCTCCTGCAGCAGTGCCCTGCAGAGCTGTGATGTGCTCCTGCAGCAGCGCACACTGCAGAGCTGTGATGTGCTCCTGCAGCAGTGCCCTGCAGAGCTGTGATGTGCTCCTGCAGCAGTGCCCTGCAGAGCTGATGTGCTCCTGCAGCAGCGCACACTGCAGAGCTGTGATGTGCTCCTGCAGCAGTGCCCTGCAGAGCTGTAATGTGCTCCTGCAGCAGCGCACACTGCAGAGCTGTGATGTGTTCCTGCAGCAGTGCCCTGCAGAGCTGTGATGTGTTCCTGCAGCAGTGCCCTGCAGAGCTGTGATGTGTTCCTGCAGCAGTGCACACTGCAGAGCTCCGTGCTCCTGCGGCGGGCACAGATCCTTTGCTGTTTTGAAAGCAGCCTTGTGCTGAGCGGGCAGTTTGCTTTGGGGCTTTCATTGCTGCTGCTCGGAGGTTCCCAGCTCACCCTTCTGCTGATCTCTGCAATCCTTTATGGCAGGAGCGGATCTCCTCCTGCAGCGCGGGTGCAGCTGTGACAAAGCCCTCAGCTCCGCCGCACGGAGGCATTTAAATCCCAGACACACGCATGACTGAGCTGTGCAGAACAGAGCGGGGGGTGGCAGGACACCGAGCACAGACCCCCCTCCCCTCCCCCCCCCCCCCCCCCGGGGACTCGGGTCCCCCTGCAGCCCGGCGCTGTGGGGTGGGGGCTGCTCCTCCCCTCTGCGGCAGCGATGGGTGCAGAGTGGGGACCTACGTAGGGCAGCTCTTCCTTAAGGTGCGCAGCCCCCCCGCGGTCCAGACCCCCCTCCCCCCCCCCCCCGGGGGTTCTGCACTGCAGTAAATGCTCTCATTTGCAGAGATGGGGGGGGGGGAGGCGCGGGGGCTGCAGGCACACAAAGGGCTGCACACGTGTGAGAGCTGAAGGGGAAGGTGCACTGCGGCTGTTCCTTTCGGGGGGGGCAAAAAAAAGGGGTCCGGGGCGGAAAAAAAAAGGGGTCCTTTGGGGGCACAGTGTGGCAAATGGGGGTTTTGAATGGGGAGCGTCACCCCTGTGCTGTCCGGGGAGGGGTGGAGGTGAAATTAGAGGGGGTTGGGGCCAATAGGTGGTTCTGGGAAATGCAAAGAGGGGTGAGGGGGGGGCTTTGTGACATCCCCCCCTTTGCTGGTGCGCGGTGTTTAACGGTACAGAGCACAGCGTCAGCCACGGGCTGAGCTCAGGGCGCTGCCTTTGTGTATCTCTTCCTTCGCCCTTTTGCTGCACGCTCCCACCCCTCTCCCCCCCCCCACCCCCCGGAACTCTGTGGGGTTGGGGGGACCTGAAGAGACCCCCGAGCCCAACCCCGCTGCCGTAGGGGGCTCCCCATGGGAAGTCCCGTCTGGCTGCGGTGCAGGAGGAGCTCCTCTTGCTGCGCAGTGCAGGTGCAGAGCACTGCAGATGATGGAGGGGGTAATTAGGAGGGGGCAATTAGGAGAGAGCGCGCTGCAGCTGGGATGGCTTTGTGGGGTGGTTTTGTGGGACGGCTTTGGGAGGATGGAAGCAGAGTGGGTTACCTGTGGGGACGGCGGCCAGGTAACCAGGGCTCGGGTTAGGGGAGCTAAAACCCGCACTGAGCTCAGTGCTTCGGGGGGAGCAAGAGGAAATTGCAGAGTGTGTAAAAGGAGGAGGAGGGACTGGGGGGGATGTGGCCCCCTCCAGAAGGAAACGGGAGACCTGGTCCCGAGGGCAGGCAGGGCTTCAGCTCCCCGCTATGGGGCAGGGCGGAATGCAGCTCCCCGCTATGGGGCAGGGCGGAATGCAGCTCCCCGCTATGGGGCAGGCAGGATCTCAGCTCCCCGCCCCTTCCCCTTGCTCTCAGCCCCCAGCCCTTTCCGCAGGACGTGGGATCCGGGGACACGAAGTGGGGGTGCGGGGCCGTCCCCCCCCTTTGTTAAGGTTTCCCCGCTGCCGCCCCCGTGAAGTGCCGGTACCATTCAGCGGATTTTTGCTGCCTGGAGGAGGGGGGGGGAGGATGGATGTCCCTCCCAAGGTCACCCCGCAGCGCTGCGGTGCTGCCGGGACACGGCTCGGGGCCGCGTGGATGATTCACGTCCACGCCGGAGCCATCCCGGGCTTCCCACGGGGCACGCGGCGTCCGTGGGCACCGCGCTCCGCCCCCCTCCGTTAATTACCTCTGCGCCTTGGCAGCGCTAATTAACGCGGGGGGGGGGGGGGGGGTTAATAACCTTCGCTCGTCTCCGAACGCTCCGCCGTGTGGGAGTGGGTCCTCACTGCAGCGCCGGGGGATGGGGGGGGGGGGAGTGGGGACAGAGGGGTCACTGACGCTCCCGACCCAGATTTGGGGTTCGGGGTTTTGGGGTTTTGAGGTTTAAGGTTCGGGGTCTGTGCTGTCTGCTCCTCCTCTGCCTCACTGTGGGGGGGGAACCTGAGCGAGTGATGGGTGTGGGAGCAGCACCGGGCAGCGGTGGGGGGGCTGGGTGGGCATGGAGGTCCTTCCCAACCCAACATCCCATGGTCCTGTGATCTTTCAGGACCCTTCCCCCCCACCCACCACCCCCAGGCTGTGCAGCCCCCCCCCGTGGCTGTCGGTCATTCCAGACACCGGCTGAAGGCCGTGCTGGGTTTGGTGTGAGGTCCGGGTTCGGTCCCATTGGGGTCGCATCCCCCGGGGAAGTGATGCTGTGGAAACGCGCAAAATGATAATGCAAAAGTTGAGGGCGGATCTGAAGGAGTTTTCCCTCCGTCCTTGGCCCAACGCTCCCCCCCCCCCCATCTCGTGCTGTTGGACAGATGGCTGCTGCACACCCCCCCCCCCCCCCCCCCATAACACCTGCATTCAGCACAGGGCAGATGTGTGTGAGAAGTCCCCAGGGACAGCGGAGCTATAGAAATGTAAATGAACTTATTTACCTGATCCCAGCTCAGTGCTCTGCCCTTCTGGGCAAGGAGGAACCGGGCGGAATGGGATCAGTGGGACGGGATCGGTGGGATGGCGTGGGGTGTGATGGGATGGGACAATGGACAACAATGGGAGACAATGGGACCCCCAGAAATGAAGCAAAAAAAGCCAAAATCGGGGCTGCACGTGGCACTTAGGGGGGCACTTATGGGGCTGGTGTGTTATGCTCGGCCCCACGCCCCCACCCCAAACCCTTCAGCCCCTCCGGAGCAGCAGCTGCAGCCGCCGCAGCGTGTGGAGGAGACGGGGTCTGAAAGGCAGCGCCGCGGCCGTAACTCATCCCCGTTTTTATCCCTCCTTCCCCCCCCTCCCCGTCCCCCCCCTCTGCCCCCTCCCCGTCCCCCCCGGCGCTGTTCTCAGTGTAATGTGATGTGATTTAGGGCCGGAGCTCTGGACGTGGCCTCGGGGGGTTTTTTTCTGTGCTGGGTTATTGGGGGGGGGGGGGGGGGGTGTTAGGGTGAGCAGCCATGACGCTGGGGGGGGGGGGTGGGGGGCAGTGGGGCTGTGCTCATCCCACACTGACCCAAACCCCTCCTGCTGCCCTCCCCGGCAGACACTGAGCTGCAGATCGGGGGATTTTCCTCCTTTCCCCTTTTTTCAGTGTCTGCACACACTGTGGGTGTCCCTCCCCCCCCCCCCCCCCACACACACACTGCAGAGGGTTTATGTGCTGCACATTGCTGTTTCCCTCTGGAAAAATGGGGTAAAGAGTGCAGTGTGGGGCCGAGCTCTGCTCCGGGGGTCCTTTGTTCGGTGGTGCTGCACTGCAGATGGGAACGGGGAGAGGGAAATGGGGGGGGAAATGGGGAATAGGGCAGAGTGGGGGGTAATGGAAACAGGGAGGAAATGGGGGCAATAATGAGGAGTGGGGAACAGTGGGAATGGTGGGGGATAATGGGGAGTGGAAAGAGGGATAACCCGGTCCTCCCCTCGGCCCTTTCTCCCTTTGTCTGTGATCCAGCAGTGCTCTGGCCCCAGAGCGGAGATCCGTGGGGTGGCCGTGACCCCCTGGACCCACAGAAATCCCTCTGTTTTTTCCCCATGGTTTTAGCATAGGGGAAACCCTTCACTGCTTTTCATCCCAACCCCATCTCCATCCCCCCCCACCCCCATGCCACGAAGCAGCCGCACTGATCCCCCCCTTCTCTGAACCGTTTTGTTTCAGAGGTTCACGAACGAGGACCACCTGGCGGTGCACAAACACAAACACGAGATGACATTGAAGTTCGGCCCCGCGCGCACCGACTCGGTCATCATCGCAGGTACGGCGCGGATCCGCGTCATAAAACACACCGGGATCTGCATTCCAGCAGCACGAGCTGAGACCGATTGCTCCGTTTCCCTCCCCACCCCCTCGCCCCCCCTTTCTTTGTGGGGCTGGAGGTGTTATTGGGGTTTTGTGGTTCTGCAGCACTTGGGGAGGACGCGGGTCCGCCTCCAGCCCCACATCGGGGCTGACCCGGGGAAACAGTTGGCACTGCTGCAGCCTTCGGGGCGGGGTTTAGGTTAAGGTGTGTGTGGGGTTAGGAGCTGTGGGTGAGGTCTGAAGAGAGCAGGGGGGGGTGGACCCCGAGGGGGTGCAGAATGGGGTCGGCCTCATGGGGGGGACGGTTTTGGGGCGGGGGCTGCAGGCAGCCTCAGTTCCCACTGAGAGCTGCAGCCACGGTGGCCGTGGGCTTAATGGGGAGAGATGTGGGCGAGCAAAGCATGCTTAATGAGCAAATCTTAATTGGGGAGGGGGGGGGAAATGCACCACGGCTCAAGGGGAAGCATCCCAAGGACCCCGTTAGTGCTGGAAAATGCAGAGGGTCCCGTGCAGACAGATTGCTGCTGGTGGGTACTCCTCCTGCTCTGATCCCTCTCTGCTTTTGGGGTCAGCTCCTTCTGGGGGCACCCACCCCCACTCCTCCCCGCCGGTGTTGCCCCCGAGGACGGGCAGAGCCCCCGGGATGGGAAAACAGGGTCAGATTCCGTGCCAAGTAAAGGGTGGAGGAGGGGAGGGGGGGTATGGTGTGAAGTGGTGGTGTTGTGTTCCCCCCCAGATCAGACCCCGACGCCGACTCGGTTCCTGAAGAACTGCGAGGAGGTGGGGCTGTTCAACGAGCTGGCCAGCTCCTTCGAGCACGAGTTCAAGAAAGCCTCCGAGGATGAGGAGAAAAAGGCAAGAGGAGAAGGGCTGGGGCTGGGGGCTCTGCTGGGGGCACGCAGCTGCCCTGCACACGTGGGGGGTTTCCTGTGGGGTGACTCCGGCTGTGGTCGTGCTGTGGGAGCTCAGAACGGTTATTTCCCCCCTTATTCCAAAGAGCACAGAGGTGGTACCCAAAGTACTGGAAAACGGCGACCCCGGGAGCTGAGCAAAATCCTTTGGGGGTGTCGGACCCCCAAAGAAGTGCCCCAGAGGTGCGATGCAGGGGGCAGTGCTCAGCCGTGCAGTGCGTGGCCGTGGGGCAGAGGGCTGCGTGAAGGAGGGGCTGTGCTAACAAAGCCCCCTCGGCCGCCGCCGCCATCGATCCGCGCTGCCCCCCCCCCAGCCCCCCACCCCCCCCACCCCGGGGCTGAAGGACAGCGGCGCCTCATCAGCTCCTTAAGGACGGTCCCCCCCCCCTCCCTCTCCCTTCTCGGGGAGCGGAGGAGCACAGATGCGTGCGGGGCTCTTAGGCTGCCACATACATTTACGGGGTTGATGGATGGACGGCCGTACGGCCGCAGTCAGCGGCGCTGCTCGGAAATAAACCGCGCGAGCAGAGCCGCGTAAATCTTCACCGCGATGGGGGACGGAGGAATTGGGAACGAGCGCCCATCGCCCGCCCCGCTCCTGCAGCACCGATCCATCTCCCGCTCTGCACCGCGGGGCTTTCTCCCCTCCGCACCTTTTGTTCTCCGTGGTGCAGGGGGGAGGAGGCAGCGCTCCGTGCCGCCCATCTCCCGCAGCCCTCAGCTCTCCCGGGTTGCCCTTCCCGTGGTTTTTTTTTTTTCTCCCGCTTTAGGGCACCCACAGGCCCCGAGCTCTGGGGGTGCACTGATCCCCCCCCTAAATGTCTGCACACCCCACGGCCCCGCTCCCAGCCACAGCATTAATTAAGACCACGGAGCTCCCCCGGAGGCGCTTTAAGTGGGTCGAAATTTCCCTGATGTTAATCCCGTCTCCTTTGTGCTTCCCATGAGCTCCGCCGTAAATCACCCAGGGGCGCACATTTACCTTTCTGCCTCGATTTTTCCCTCCCTCAAGAGGAGCTCGGACGCAGCGGAGGAGGAGGAGGAGGTGGTGGTGTGGGTTCGGGGCCGGGACAGGACAGGGAGAGCAGCTCTGCCCCGACCCGAGTGCTCCGTGCGGGGATTTCTCCATCCGCATCCATCCTGTGGCCCCATCCCCTCCCCCCCCCCCGTGGTCACCCTCATCCCGTCCCCACTGAGACCCAAAGTGCTGAACTGGGGCTGTGTGTGCTCGGGTTTTATTTTAGTGGGGAGCTGGTGGATGTTTCCCAGCTCGCACGGCTCTTTGTTTGCTCTCGGGCGCTTCCATAACCCAGGCTGATTTATGGGGCGCTGCGCAGCTCTCGCGGTGCCCTCTGTGCTCCGCAGCCGCTCGGCTCTGATCCCCATCCTCCTCCGCGGGGCCCTTTTCTGAGCAGAGGGATGGAAGGAAGCGTGCGTCCGCAGAGCTGCGGTGTCTGGGGCTGTGTGCAGCTCTGCTCCCACCCTCGGGCTCCCGGTTACTGCTCCAGCACCAATAAATAAGAGTAATTTGGCAGGAGCTCAGAGCCGCAGCTCTTCCTCGGGGAGCGAGCAGCCGTCCTGCGGGCGATCTGAGCTCATTGTCCTTTCAATCCGTCCCTGGTTCTCCCACAGAGCGCCGGAGCCCTGGACATGTCCCTGCCCTCCACCCCAGACATCAAAATAAAGGAGGAGGAGCCGGTGGAGGTGGACTCGTCCCCCCCAGACAGCCCTGCCTCCACCCCACAGTCACCGCAGAGCAAGGAGAAGGTAACGTCCCCAGGCTGAGCCCTCGGGGGCCGCTCGGGGCAGAGCGGACCTTCCCCCCATCTGGGTGCCACTGGGGCTCGCGGTGTTCTCATCCCTGTAGCCCAGGGATGCTCTTCAGCTTGGAGTAAAGTGCAGCAGTGCAGCTCCTTCCCACAGAGCAGGGGGTGAGCCACGAGGACGGAGAGTTCCCAGTATAGAGGCGTCAGCAGGGGTGGGAGCACTGGTTCCAAGAAGGGAGAGAGCCCCAGCCTCCGTGCCCCGCTCCCTGCAAGGGACACGCAGTGCAGTCCGTGTGACTTTGGTTTAAGCCGTGCCCCTCAGTGCTTTCACTTTCACTGAGTGGCTTCAAAGCCATCGGAGGGAAGCTGGGAGGGGCAGCCAGGTTTTGATGAAGGTAACTCACGGGGTCGTGGAGCGGTTGGGCTGGAAGAGTCCTTAAGGACCATAGAGCCGTCGGATGGCTGTGTTGGAGGGGATCTGACCCAGCTCCGGTCAGGAGCTGGATAGTAACCTCACATCTTTTTTTTTTTTTTTTTTTTTTTTTTTGTCTGTTGACCATCTTTAGGAGATCACCCCCAAACCCGTGATCATTTCCACGCCGACGCCAACCATCGTGCGGCCCGGCTCGCTGCCCCTGCACCTGGGCTACGACCCTCTGCACCCCACTCTGCCTTCCCCGACCTCCGTCATCACGCAGGCCCCGCCGTCCAACAGGCAGCTCGGGTGAGTGCCACGCAGGGAGCCCCTGCCCGGAGCTTCCCCTCCCGTCACGCTTCCTGAGCAGTGATTGGGAACCGGGAGAAGTTCCTCGATTGGCAGAAGAACCGAAGTGCTGCGATTCCCGCTGCGGCTGCTTGGGCACGAGGGCCCCATTGCAGAGCTGTCTGCAGAAGCAGAATGGGGGGGAAGCGCAGGAGGCAGGAACTAATTGTTGTAGTGTGATGAAATGAGGCGGAACTCACTGCATGGAGAGATTAATCCCCAAACACAGCGCTCTCCCGGCAGTTTTCGGTCCTCCCTGAACTGGGGAGCACAGCACTGGGCCCAGTGCTCCAGATGGGGCCTCCCCAGTGCAGGGCAGAGTGGGGGAGCACCTCCCCGTCCTGCTGGCTGCGCTCTGTGCCATGCTCCCCAGGGAATCACTGGCCCTCTTTGCCACCGGGGCACACTGTTGGCTCCTGGTCAGCTGTTGGTGAGCTGTTGGTGAGCTGTTGGTCAACCGTTGGTCGGCTGTTGGTCAGCCAGGACAACACTGGTGGGTGTTCTTTGCCACCAGGGCACGCTTCTGGCTCACGGTCAACCTCTTGGCCACTGGGACCCTCAGGTCCTTCTCCACACTGCTCCTCTGTGTGAGCACAGCCCCTGGCCCTCAGTGGCACGCAGGAACACGCTCGCTGTGTGTGCCTGGGGACTCCCAGGCTGCCTTTGCTGCAAAGATGAACGGGAGAGAGCTCAGCGGAGCCGCCCGGAGGAAACTGTCTGTGTCTGTTAATGGCTTCGGGATTTTCTCAGACAGCCGCTGTCTCCGCAGCGTAACCTCTCCTCCCATTGCCCTCCTGCTCGGTCAGCGTCTGCCTCGGGAGCTGTTTGATTCAGCAGAGCCAACCACTGCTCCTCTCTGCCCCTCGATCGGTGCAGACAGCGTTGGCTCAACACTCAGGAGATGTGCAGTTCCCCCCCTGTGTTCGACGGGGTCAGGATGGTTCGCGTTTGCTGTGGACCTCTGCTGGGTGACCCTTGCTGTCTCCTTACATTAACCTGGCCGGTTTTTGAGGGGGGCTGTGGTGGTCCTGGGGTCCCAAAAGGGCGTTGTGTTCCTCCTGAATTCCTCCTGCATTGTGCCTGCATTCTGCCCTTGCTGTGCCTGCATTCCTGTAACCTGTGCTGTTGGGGCACCGGGTCCCCCCTCGTTTGGAGACATGAGAAAAGCAGACGGGAGCAGTGTGGGCTTCAATAGGGTTTTGTGTCCTGTGCAGCTCGCAGGGACGGATCCCCCCCGGAGCTCCGTGTGGGGGTTCAGCTGCAGTGCTAACGGGGCCGCAGCGGCCGCGGGGGGGTTGTCAGCGTGACAGAGATGGAGGGGAGGGCTGTGACCTCCCGGCAGCTCGCCTTGTTAGCCTGGGATTTTCAAAGCAGCCTGGAGGATTTGGGATGCCCAATAGAAATGAATGAGAGCCGAGCGCTCGCGTTCCCAGGGCAGCCTTAAAAATTCCAGGTTGAGTTATGGGCACGCCGAGCCCCCCGCTCTGACCCCGCTCCCCCCACCCCACGTCGCTCTGTGCCAGCTCCATCCCGCTCCCCCCATCCCTGGGCTGGGCTGGGAGGAGGGGGCAGCTGCGCTCTGAAATGGAGTGAGATGGAGCGAAATGGAGGCAGGGACGCGTGTGCCCGTTGGTGCAGTGCAATAACGTGCAGCGCTGAGGCTCCGTCCCCATCCCCTCCCCCCCCCAGAGCCCCTCCACACCCCCAGCTCACAACCTGCCCTTTAAAAAGGGGACAGCCCAGAGTCCGTCCGACCCGAAACGATCCCCAGAGTCACGGTGGGGCTGTCTTTGCAGGTCGCCCACAGGTTCCCTTCCGCTCGTCGTGCAGCTGCCAAACGGACAGACCATGCCTGTGCTGCCGGGCCCCCCCGTGCAGATGCCGTCTGTGATATCGGTAAGGGGAATGCAGCACGGCTCTGCGAGGCAGAGGGAGGGAGGGAGGGACGGCACTTCTCCCCCTGCCAAGAAATGAAAATGGATCTCCTCCCCCCCTCCCCGAGTAGGAGGAGGGGGGCAGCTCTGGCAGGGCGGTAATGCCGCGGCCGTCACACTAGAGGGCAATGAGTGCGGAGCAGAAACAAAGCGGAGCCCGGACAGATGGCGCGAGCATGGCTGGGGTGGGAGCTGCAGGATTGCTGATTGCCGCTCCCATTTGGAGCAGCGTGCTGCAGTCGGAGCCATCCGAGCTTGCAGACAACATGTTGCTCTTTGCAGGCCAGCAGAGCCCCCCCGGCCCCGCCGTGCACGTGTCCTCACGTTGTGCTCTTTGCACATGAGGAATTGCCGCGGTACGGAGCGCAGGAGCAGCTCTGCCGGACCCCCGAGACACGGGGGCACAGATCCTGCTGCGTTTTTTCTGAGCCACGGCCACGTCACCCTCACCAGGAGGGAGTGCTGATGGCGGAGCGGGGCACAGCTCCTTGCAGGCACAGCGTCAGGGCTGCACTGCACAGAGCACACACTGCTGCAGGGTCAGTGCTCCCTGTGCTGAGGGCAGAGCTGTCCTGGCTTGAAAACCACGGCGCTCCATCCCCCCCCCAACCCCACTGCGCTGTGTTCTGCCCAGGGCTGGGGATGGAGGAGGGAGCAGTGTGTCTGTGGGGCCGGGCAATCCTTCAGCAGTCAGCGCGGCCGCGGGAGGGACGGCTGCTGCCCCCGGGTGACAGCGGAGCTGACGGATGGCAGCAGTTAAACGCCGAGCATGTGTCAGGGCTGATGAATGCTCTGGCTCGGGGAATTACTGCGGAGCCGCTTCGCGCAGCGCTGCTCACGCCGTGTCCCTTCCTCCCGGCAGCTGGCGCGGCCCGTGTCCATCGTGCCCAACATTCCCGGCATCCCCGGGCCGCCCCTCAACAGCAGCGGCTCCGTTTCCCCGTCCGGCCTCCCCGTGCACTCGGAAGCCAAAATGGTGAGCGTGCATCCCTCGTGCATCGTGTCGGCAGCGCTCCGCCGTCGCTGTCCCCCTCTATTGAGGCTTTGTCCCCTCTGCAAAGAGCTCCAGATCCGGAGCTGCGGTGCTGCTGTGGCTCTGGCAGTGCTGCTGACGCAGTGCTCGGCCCCGTCCTCGCGCGGCTGTTCGTGCGGAGCTGCTGCTCACCGCTCCAAGGTGACAGATGGGCTGAGGTGGGCTTGGGGAAGGCAGAGCCAAGAGCGGGGATGGTGCAGTCCGGGTAATGGGTTTTGTGCAGAGCCTTTGAGCGAAGGTTTGTGAGAGGAAAAAGAAGCGCAGAACACCGCAGTTATAGAACAAAGAGCAGCGAAACCCCTTTGTTCCTTTGGTTGGAGCAGAGTGGTGGTGCTCACAGGACCTCCGTGAGCTGTGTGTGGGGTGAGAAGCCTCACAACGCTGAAAGGGGCCGTCCTGCCCCACAGCTGGACCCCCACCATCCCCTCCCCACCCCGTGAGCTCCCTGTGGGCAGTGTGTCCGTGCAGGGGGGGGACGGCAGGCTCCTCTGAGCAGGGAGCTGCTGCTGCCGTGGGGCAATGGCGGTGGCTTCGGTCACCTGGCTCCCGCGTGGGGACGGAGCTGTGTGACAGCTGAGCAGCAGGTGAACTGATGTCCTTCATTCCTCCCAACAGAGGCTGAAGGCCAGCTTGACGGCGTCTTCCTCTCTGAACGGCAGCGGGCTGGTGGTGGGCTCGGCCAGCACCATGGTGACAGCGCGCCCGGAGCAGAGCCAGCTCCTCACCCAGCACCCCGACGCTCCATCGCCGGCTCAGCCTCAGGTCTGCTCCCATCCCTGCTCTGCTCAGGTCCTTCAGAGCTTTGCTTTCCCAGCGCTGTAACGCTCCCAAACGCCGCCAGGCAGAGAACTCCAAGCGTTCATCTGCCTGATGAGGGCTGGGGGTTCGGAAGCGCATTTTGCTGCCTTTCCCCGTTCAATTACGAGGGTTAAATGCTCCTCTCTTAGGCAGTCAGCTCCTGCAGCTCCTGCCAGGTCCTGCCAGCTCCTGCCAACTGCCGCCCTCCATCAGCAGCACCACCTGCTCCATCACTCTGTGCTGCCCAAAGCCGTTATGTCCATATGCTCCGGCCGAGCCCGGCGCACTGGGGACCCCAACGTTTCCTTTGTTCTCAGTTGGAGCACCTGAACACAGAGGGGTCTTCGTCCCCAGCCTGCTCTGCACACCAGACCCCTTTTTCCTCCTGCCACAGGATCCCTCACCTCCTCCAGACGCTGGCTCCGGGCTCTGTCAGCATGTTCCCTTTCAGCACCTCTCCTCCCCTCCTCCAGGTTTCCCCCGCCCAGCCCACGCCCAGCACCGGCGGGCGGCGGAGGCGGACGGTTGACGAAGACCCCGATGAGCGCCGGCAGCGGTTCCTGGAGCGGAACAGAGCTGCCGCCTCCCGCTGCCGTCAGAAACGCAAACTCTGGGTGTCTTCCTTGGAGAAGAAGGCCGAGGAGCTCACAACCCAGAACATCCAGCTGAGCGTGAGTATGTGACCATGAAGGCTGAGCTCAGCCCGGCCCCTCTGGGACGGTCACTGCGGAGGGAGCGCCATTCAGGGCCTGAGCTGCGGGAAAGGAGCTCTGTGGGGAAGAACCTGGGGGTCCCGGGGGCCAGCAGAGTGACCAGGAGCCAGCAGTGTGCCCTGGTGGACAGGAAGGCCAATGGTTGGCCAGTGGTTGAGCAGTGGTTGATCAACGGTTGGCCAGTGGTTGGCCAGTGGTTGAGCAGTGGTTGACCAATGGTTGACCACCAGTTGACCATATGCCAGCAGTGTTCCCTCACGGCCAAGAAGGCCAACAGCACCCTACAGTCGCAATGGATTTCATGGCATGACCTTACCCTGGAGGGCGTGGGGGCTCGGGAAGGGTTGGGCAGAGTCCACGCGTCCACACGTCCCCGTTTCTCAATCGCAGAACGAAGTGACGCTGCTGAGGAATGAGGTGGCTCAGCTGAAGCAGCTGCTGCTGGCCCACAAGGACTGCCCCGTCACCGCACTGCAGAAGAAGACCCAGGGCTACCTCGGTGCGTGGCACCCCATGCTGCTCCTTGGGCGCAACGGGGGGGAACCTTCCCACTGCTCACTGCTTTGTCCCCACGTGTTGTCTCAGTGGAGGGAGTGGGGTGGAGCTGTGGCTCCTGGGAATCACAGAACTGTGGAATTACCGCGTGGTTGGGTTGGAAGGGTCCTGGAAGATCATAGAACTACGGGATGGTTGGGTTGGAAGGTCCTGAAAGATGATAGAACCATGGGATATTGGGTTGAAAGGTCTTGAAGGGTCACAGAACTACAGAATGGTTGGGTTGGAAGGTCCTGAAAGATGATAGAACCATGGGCTGGTTGGGTTGGAAGGGTCCTGGAAGGTCACAACTGTGGGATGGTTGGGTTGGAAGGTCTTGAAGGGTCACAGAACTGTGGGATGGTTGGGTTGGGAGGGTCCTTCAACGTCCCACGACCACGGGGTGGTTCCCCAACCTCTCGGTCTCCGCTTCCCCCCCTTTCCCCACGCAGAAAGCCCAAAGGAGAGCTCGGAGCCCAGCGGTTCCCCGGCGCCCGTCATCCAGCACAGCTCCGTCACCGCGTCCCCCAACGGGATCAGCGTGCGCTCGGCGGCTGAGGCCGTGGCCACGTCGGTGCTGACGCAGATGGCGAACCAAAGGACAGAGCTGGCCGTGCCCGTGCAGCCCCACGTCATCATGGCCCCACAGTCGCAGTCTGCCGGCAGATGATGCGCGTGGCAGCGGCCCCGGGCTTTGGTTTCCTTCCCTTTGAAGCGATTGAAGGGCGGCTCCGCCGCTGCCCCCCCACCCCCGGGTGACGGTGCGTTGTCACCCGAAGGCGCACAGCCGCACTTTGAGGGCACCTCCAGAGGTTTTGCTTTTCAACACTAAAATGTCACTCTCGGGGAGGGGGATGGGGGTTGGGGGGGCATCCCAGCATCACCCCCTCCCCAGCACCACAGCCGGACCCGACCCCCATGGCTGAGCGTGGGCCCAGCCCCCCCCCCCCCCCCCCCCCCCCCGCAGCCGTCGGTGGCCTTAAACCGCATCGCCGCCCCTCCCGGGGTGGGGGGAGCGCTCCGGTGCCCCCCCGATCTCCATCGCCTTTCACCGATCCGGATCCGTCCCCACCGCCGGGAGCTGTGGCCCCACCCCCGGCCGCGCTCCCCGGGGCTCAGTCCGCGTTTCGGTAGCGAAGGGCTCCTTCGGGACCCCCCCCGACCTCCTCCCCCCCCCCGGACCCCCCCCCCGCGCTGTCCGCCGCCTCAGGTCGCACTTCGCCACTTTGGAGCTCCTTCGGAGCGTCTCCAGGGACAGCAGAACCCAAAGCGAAGACGCGGTTCCTCTGCGGGAGCGCCGCGTGATGGTTTCCCATTCCCCCCCCCACCCCCAGACACACACAATCCCTCCCTCCCCCCCCCCCCCCCCCCCACGCGCCGTGGGTTGCGGTGCCGTGGACGGCTCAGCAGCTCCTCCAAGCTGCACAGCGCGACGGCACCGCGCGGCTCAGAGCTCAGAGCCGCTCCGCTCCCCCCCCCCACCCCCCCCCCCCCCCGGGACCCCCGCTCCTCCCCGAAGGAGTTGGGGGGGGGGGGGGGGGGGGGGGGGCGGGGCTCACGGCC
>JAUPFR010000290.1:27500-30000 GCA_036925125.1 Oreortyx pictus | reverse complement strand
AGAGTACGCACTCTCTCCTATAGACGGACTGGGAAGGCACCGAAGGAAAAAGCTCCGCGCAACTGCGGCGCCGACTACCGGCACCTGCTAGGAAACCAGCCGGCCTTTACCTAGACGTAACTGGAGGCACGAAACGACAGCGACGCCTCGAGGACCTCCGGAGCAACAGCGCCCCCCCCCCCCCCCCCCCCCCCCGCCCCCCCCCCACCCCTCGACTCAGGCCGAGAAGACAGAGACACACCGACGCCGGGTAGACCTAGCCGCAGACGGCACGCCGCCCCGGCGGCGCCCTCTAGGCGCCTCGCCGCCCCGCTCGGCTCCGTCGGAGCCGGGTAGACGCGGCCGCAGCCGCCCAGAGCGCCCCGGCGGCGCCCTCTAGGCGCCTCGCCGCCCCGCTCGGCTCCGTCGGAGCCGGGTAGACGCGGCCGCAGCCGCCCAGAGCGCCCCGGTGGCGCCCTCTAGGCGGCTCGCCGCCCCGCTCGGCTCCGTCGGAGCCGGGTAGACGCGGCCGCAGCCGCCCAGAGCGCCCCGGCGGCGCCCTCTAGGCGCCTCGCCGCCCCGCTCGGCTCCGTCGGAGCCGGGTAGACGCGGCCGCAGCCGCCCAGAGCGCCCCGGCGGCGCCCTCTAGGCGCCTCGCCGCCCCGCTCGGCTCCGTCGGAGCCGGGTAGACGCGGCCGCAGCCGCCCAGAGCGCCCCGGCGGCGCCCTCTAGGCGCCTCGCCGCCCCGCTCGGCTCCGACGGAGCCGGGTAGACGCGGCCGCAGCCGCCCAGAGCGCCCCGGCGGCGCCCTCTAGGCGCCTCGCCGCCCCGCTCGGCTCCGTCGGAGCCGGGTAGACGCGGCCGCAGCCGCCCAGAGCGCCCCGGCCCCCCCATCTAGGCGCCTCGCCGCCCCGCTCGGCTCCGTCGGAGCCGGGTAGACGCGGCCGCAGCCGCCCAGAGCGCGCCGGCGGCGCCCTCTAGGCGCCTCGCCGCCCCGCTCGGCTCCGTCGGAGCCGGGTAGACGCGGCCGCAGCCGCCCAGAGCGCCCCGGCGGCGCCCTCTAGGCGCCTCGCCGCCCCGCTCGGCTCCGTCGGAGCCGGGTAGACGCGGCCGCAGCCGCCCAGAGCGCCCCGGCGGCGCCCTCTAGGCGCCTCGCCGCCCCGCTCGGCTCCGTCGGAGCCGGGTAGACGCGGCCGCAGCCGCCCAGAGCGCCCCGGCGGCGCCCTCTAGGCGCCTCGCCGCCCCGCTCGGCTCCGTCGGAGCCGGGTAGACGCGGCCGCAGCCGCCCAGAGCGCCCCGGCGGCGCCCTCTAGGCGCCTCGCCGCCCCGCTCGGCTCCGTCGGAGCCGGGTAGACGCGGCCGCAGCCGCCCAGAGCGCCCCGGTGGCGCCCTCTAGGCGCCTCGCCGCCCCGCTCGGCTCCGTCGGAGCCGGGTAGACGCGGCCGCAGCCGCCCAGAGCGCCCCGGCCCCCCCATCTAGGCGCCTCGCCGCCCCGCTCGGCTCCGTCGGAGCCGGGTAGACGCGGCCGGAGACCGCGCGGCGCCCCTCCAGCCTCTTCCGTCCGCCGCGGCTCGCGGGGAGCGACCGGGTCGGCCGTAGCCGGGAAGGCGTGTCCCGCGTCCCCGGGCGTCGAGCACCGGACGCCGCCGTTCGAGGCGCGCGTCTCGAGACGGCCGTAGCCGCCCAGAGCGGGCGGGCGTTTGGAAGACGGCCGCCGCGGTCTCTCGCCGCCGCCCGCTGGGGAAGCGCGGGGGCGCCGTACCCCGGTAGAGCTTGCCGGCGATTCCCGGCCCCCGCCGTTTGGGGACCCGCGGATCGCGGCAGGTGCCGGGCGATAGCGTCCGGGGACGGCAAGCCGCACGGGCCGCGGCCTCCTCCGGACGCCGCCTTTCGGGCAGATCGGCTCCTCGGGAGCGGGGCAGACGCGGCCGGAGATCGCGCGGCGCCCCGGCGGCCACCTCCGTCCGCGGCCGCCGCCGGCGCCGGCGACGAACGACCGCGTCGGCCGCGGCCGGGCAGAGGCGGCCGGCCTTCCCCGGCGGCGGCGGCGACGCGCGCCGGACGCCGCCGCTCGAGACGCGCGAGTTCCCCGTGGCCGGGCAGAAGCGGCGTTTCTAAGCCTCCCGCGCCGCCGCGAGCTCTCGCCGCCGCCGTCCGGGAAGCGCGAGACGGCAAGCCTCCCGGCCGCGCCGCCTCCGAGCCGCCGCCGCGGAGCGCTCGGGTCCGTCGGAGACGCGCCGGCGGCGAGCTCTGCCCGCCGCCGCTCGGGACGGACGCCCGAGCGGGCCGCGGCCGGTTATCCGCGGTCGGCGATCCCGAGCCGCACCGGCGGCGAGGACGCGCGGTTCGCCCCGGGGCCGGGACGACGCGGCCGGAGACGGCGAGTGAAGGAAGAGCCGCCGGCACGGAGCTTTCGGGTGCGTGTGGGCAGGGTAGACCTGGCCGGAGAGCGCGAGACTCTTTCCCCCCCCCCACCCCCCCCCCCCCCCCCCCTTCCCCCTCCTCCCACAGCGCCTTCCCC
>JAUPFR010000290.1:10000-15000 GCA_036925125.1 Oreortyx pictus | reverse complement strand
ACGCGGCAGGAAAACCGACCTGGGTCGTCTCGGCCCCTTTGTTTTTTTTTTTTTTTTTTCGGGTTCGTTTCGCCTCCTCGGCTTTACCAGCCGGTTTTTCCTCGTTTGCCACCCCGCCGGCTCGCTGCTCGCGGCCGGCACCCGACGGGCCCCGAAGCGAGGCCGGCGCCGGCACCTCGCGCGACAAACGCGCTACGCCTGCGGCTCGCGGGGCCGCTCGGCCGTCACACAGCCGGCTTCGGCCGGGTTAGCCCCACGCTGCGCGCCGAGAGGGCGGGCGGGCGAGCGCGGCCCCGGGCTGAGTGCCCCGAAGCCGCCGCCGCCGCCCCCGCTCTCGGCTCCAGCGGACGAGGCGCTTCGCCTCGCGTGCGACGGGAAGCGAGCTGGAGGGGAGGCCGCCCGTGCCTGAACACCGGACGCCGCCGCGGCTTCCCCGGGACGGGGAGCGAGGAAGCGCCGGGCCGCCGGGGGCCCTCTCCGACGCGACCCGAGTGGCCTCATCGATCGGTGCAAGGAAGGAAGGGATGGAAGAAGGCGGAAGGCACGAGCCCTTCCCGTGATGCGGCGGAAAGGCCCCGCACGCGGTGCAGGCGGGTGTGCGTGGACAACGTACCGCGAGAGGTGCTCGCCCGTGCCTGAAAACCAGCCCGCCCCGCGCTACCCCGAGCGAGCCGGGGAGCGGGATCGAGCCGGCCCGCCGGGAAGCCTCTCCGACGTGCCCGAGGAGCGCCGGTGGATCGGGTGGGCTCCTGCGTGCGGGTGAGGATGAGGTGCGAAACGACGAGGCGCCGCCGCCACGACCCAACAACGAGCCCCGGGTCCCGCGCTTCACCGAGCGCCGGGGGGACCCCGCCACCGGTAGAGGTAGTAGTAGCCGCCGTGGAGGGACTCCCCTCCCAGGACGTTCCGCACGCAACTCGAGAGCCGGCGGACCGTCCCCGCGCCCTTCTCTCTCTCTCTCTCTCTCTCCCGCTCGCTTTTGTCAACTCCGTTCCGACGTTTCTCGCCCTGACGCCGCGGGAGCCGTCTCTCGCGCTGCGCTGCTCCTCTCCTCCCTCCCCTCGCTCTCTCTCTCGCCTTCTCCGCCTTTCTTTCCGCTCGTGACCGCCTCGAGTCCTCCGAGCGGCGGGAGGGGGAGGGAAGACACGCGCCCCGACAGAGAACGGACCCGATCGAACGAAACGGCGCTTGAGAAAACCGCCACTGCCGCCGCCGGCCGGTCGAACGTGCTCGCGAGCGCCCGCGCGTCGCCGCCTCCGGAGCAGAGTACGCACTCTCTCCTATAGACGGACTGGGAAGGCACCGAAGGAAAAAGCTCCGCGCAACTGCGGCGCCGACTACCGGCACCTGCTAGGAAACCAGCCGGCCTTTACCTAGACGTAACTGGAGGCACGAAACGACAGCGACGCCTCGAGGACCTCCGGAGCATCAGCGCCCCCCCCCCCCCCCCCCCCCCCGCCCCCCCCCCCCCACCCCTCGACTCAGGCCGAGAAGACAGAGACACACCGACGCCGGGTAGACCTAGCCGCAGACGGCACGCCGCCCCGGCGGCGCCCTCTAGGCGCCTCGCCGCCCCGCTCGGCTCCGTCGGAGCCGGGTAGACGCGGCCGCAGCCGCCCAGAGCGCCCCGGCGGCGCCCTCTAGGCGCCTCGCCGCCCCGCTCGGCTCCGTCGGAGCCGGGTAGACGCGGCCGCAGCCGCCCAGAGCGCCCCGGTGGCGCCCTCTAGGCGCCTCGCCGCCCCGCTCGGCTCCGTCGGAGCCGGGTAGACGCGGCCGCAGCCGCCCAGAGCGCGCCGGCGGCGCCCTCTAGGCGCCTCGCCGCCCCGCTCGGCTCCGTCGGAGCCGGGTAGACGCGGCCGCAGCCGCCCAGAGCGCCCCGGCGGCGCCCTCTAGGCGCCTCGCCGCCCCGCTCGGCTCCGTCGGAGCCGGGTAGACGCGGCCGCAGCCGCCCAGAGCGCCCCGGCGGCGCCCTCTAGGCGCCTCGCCGCCCCGCTCGGCTCCGTCGGAGCCGGGTAGACGCGGCCGCAGCCGCCCAGAGCGCCCCGGCGGCGCCCTCTAGGCGCCTCGCCGCCCCGCTCGGCTCCGTCGGAGCCGGGTAGACGCGGCCGCAGCCGCCCAGAGCGCCCCGGTGGCGCCCTCTAGGCGCCTCGCCGCCCCGCTCGGCTCCGTCGGAGCCGGGTAGACGCGGCCGCAGCCGCCCAGAGCGCCCCGGCCCCCCCATCTAGGCGCCTCGCCGCCCCGCTCGGCTCCGTCGGAGCCGGGTAGACGCGGCCGGAGACCGCGCGGCGCCCCTCCAGCCTCTTCCGTCCGCCGCGGCTCGCGGGGAGCGACCGGGTCGGCCGTAGCCGGGAAGGCGTGTCCCGCGTCCCCGGGCGTCGAGCACCGGACGCCGCCGTTCGAGGCGCGCGTCTCGAGACGGCCGTAGCCGCCCAGAGCGGGCGGGCGTTTGGAAGACGGCCGCCGCGGTCTCTCGCCGCCGCCCGCTGGGGAAGCGCGGGGGCGCCGTACCCCGGTAGAGCTTGCCGGCGATTCCCGGCCCCCGCCGTTTGGGGACCCGCGGATCGCGGCAGGTGCCGGGCGATAGCGTCCGGGGACGGCAAGCCGCACGGGCCGCGGCCTCCTCCGGACGCCGCCTTTCGGGCAGATCGGCTCCTCGGGAGCGGGGCAGACGCGGCCGGAGATCGCGCGGCGCCCCGGCGGCCACCTCCGTCCGCGGCCGCCGCCGGCGCCGGCGACGAACGACCGCGTCGGCCGCGGCCGGGCAGAGGCGGCCGGCCTTCCCCGGCGGCGGCGGCGACGCGCGCCGGACGCCGCCGCTCGAGACGCGCGAGTTCCCCGTGGCCGGGCAGAAGCGGCGTTTCTAAGCCTCCCGCGCCGCCGCGAGCTCTCGCCGCCGCCGTCCGGGAAGCGCGAGACGGCAAGCCTCCCGGCCGCGCCGCCTCCGAGCCGCCGCCGCGGAGCGCTCGGGTCCGTCGGAGACGCGCCGGCGGCGAGCTCTGCCCGCCGCCGCTCGGGACGGACGCCCGAGCGGGCCGCGGCCGGTTATCCGCGGTCGGCGATCCCGAGCCGCACCGGCGGCGAGGACGCGCGGTTCGCCCCGGGGCCGGGACGACGCGGCCGGAGACGGCGAGTGAAGGAAGAGCCGCCGGCACGGAGCTTTCGGGTGCGTGTGGGCAGGGTAGACCTGGCCGGAGAGCGCGAGACTCTTTCCCCCCCCCCACCCCCCCCCCCCCCCCTTCCCCCTCCTCCCACAGCGCCTTCCCCCCCCCCCCCCCCCGCCCGCAGCGCGAGACTCGGGCGGAGCCCTCGGGGGCCGGGCGGAGCCTTCCCGGCGTTCCCGAGCCGGAAGCGGAGGCGATCGACCGCCATCTTTCTCTCTCGGCGGACGCGCGGCGCGGTCGGGCGGGAGTCGGTCCGTCGGGTCTCGGCGTCGCTCTCGCCTTCGTTTCTTTCGACTCTCGACGCGGTTCTAGGTCGAGCGTTTGAGACCTAAGCCCCTCCGCGCTGAAGCCGCCTCCCCCCCCCTCCGGGAGAAGGGAGCCGGGCATACCGGCTGGACGGACGGGCCGAGGTACGCCGTACGCGCTCGAAAGGGGCCGAGCGAGCGGCGGGTGCTCGGCGTCGGCCGCGGCCGCCCCGGGCCGCCGCACGGGCTCGGGGTGGTGCGGGCGGAAAAGCACCCGGCGGGGGCGGGGGGGGGGGGGGGGGGGGCTGGGGGGAAGCGGCGAGAGCGGGGAGCCGGGGGGTTCGTTCGACTCGTCCCGTCTCCGGGCTCCCGCCGAGCCTCTCGGAGCACACGGTCGTTCGGGGAGACGGGTCGGGGTGGGGGGGGCGCGGTCGGCGCCGCGTGAGGGAAAAACGGAAAAGCGAGCCACTGCGGGCGTGCGGACGTACGGCACCTTCCCGCCAAAAATAAAAACAAAAAAAAATAAAATGGAAAGGAAGGGCAGCCCGGAAGACGGGCGGCGGGCCGGGGCGGGTCCGCGGTGAGGGGGTCGGAGGGCAGGGGCGGGGGCGTCCATTCGCGCCGCCGTACGGCGGAGCCGTGAGGTCTACCAGGGCTGGAAACGGGGAGTGGGGGCGGGGGCGGGGGGGGGGGGTGGGGTGCGGGGTTCGGGTGCGATCGGGAAAAGAAAAGAGAAGAGAAGAGAAGAAAGGAGAAGAGAAGAGAAGATAGAAGAAGACAGCGGAAGCCCCACGTCTCGCTCGAACCGCGTCCCTCCCGGCGTGAAGAAGGAGGAACGGGCGGCTGACGAGACGACTCATCTCCCGGAGGGAAGGATGCGGGTGGAGGGGGCCTCGGGGGAAGCCGGCCGCCGGCCGGCCGGCCGGCCGAACCATCGTTTCCTCGTGCCGGGCGAGGGAAAAGAGAAAAGAAACGCGTTTCGGGGGCACGATACCTACCTACGTCTGTAAATAATACAGAAACAAACAGACACAGAAACAAGCTCCCCCCGGCCCCCCCCCCCCCCCCCCCCCCAAAAACACACACTAGTTATTTATTTGATTAATTTTTAAACGAATGAAACAGCCTTACACCGCCACCCCCGAAACAACACCGCCACCACGGCCGTTCAAACCCGCCCCCCCCCCCCCCCCCCACCACCACCCCCCCCCCCGGTCAAAAATAATAAAAAAAAAAAAAGTACAATAAGCGGACGGAAAGAACGATCAGAAAGATGAAAACGCGTTTCAATCTTAAGACGAAATCCCGAGGAAAGAACGATTTTTGCTTTTATTAATCAATCATCCTAATCGGAAAAGAAAAAAAAAAAAAACCCAAAAAACGCATTTCACCTCCCTCCCCCCCCCAAAAATCACTGAAAGCGAAAAAGGCGGTTGAAAATAAAAGTAATCATGAAATCGGGTAACGGCGTGACCCCGATGTCGGGCGAGGTGGGGCGGGGCGGATCGGTGGTGGGTAAGGTCGGAGGAGTTGGAGTTCGGGGAGGCGAGGGGAGGGAAGGGGGGAGGCGAGGGGAGGGGAGAGGGTGGGGCGG
>JAUPFR010000289.1:0-41995 GCA_036925125.1 Oreortyx pictus | reverse complement strand
CCCAAATCCCCCTTTATATCCCCCCACAGCCCCCCAAATCCCCCTTATATCCCCCCATGGCCCCCCAAATCCCCCCCCAGCACCCCCACCTGGAGCCCCTGCTCCTGCGCAGGGCGGCGTAGTCGAACTTGTAGTAGGTGTGGAGCACGCGGCGCAGGTAAACGCGGCACAGTTCCTCGGGGGACCCCCGCGCCTGAAGGTACCGCTGCAGCCGCGCCACGATGGAGCACACGCGGCCCTCCGCCCTTCAGGTGCTCCACGTACTCTGCGGGGCACAAACGGGGAGATGTGGGGCAGAAACCGCGAGATGTGGGGAGATGTGGGGCAGAAATGGGGAGATATGGGGAGATTTGGGGAGATGTGGGGCAGAAATGGGGAGATACAGGGAGATATGAGGAGATATTGGGGCAGAAATGGGGAGATATGGGGCAAAAATCGGGAGATGTGGGGCAGAAATGGGGAGATGTGGGGAGATATGGGGAGATGTGGGGCAGAAGAATGGGGAGATATGGGGAGATGTGGGGCAGAAATGGGGAGATACGGGGAGATATGGGGAGATGTGGGGCAGAAATGGGGAGATACGGGGAGATATGGGAGATACGGGGGGTGCCCTCCGCCTTCAGGTGCTCCACGTACTCTGCGGGGGCACAAACGGGGAGATGTGGGGCAGAAATGGGCAGATATGGGGAGATTTGGGGAGATGTGGGGCAGAAATGGGGAGATGTGGGGAGATTGGGGCAGAAATGGGGAGATGTGGGGAGATATGGGGAGATATTGGGGGTGCCCTCCGCCTTCAGGTGCTCCACGTACTCTGCGGGGGCACAAACGGGGAGATGTGGGCAGAAACCGCAAGATATGGGGGAGATGTGGGGCAGAAATGGGGAGATACGGGGAGAGATGGGGAGATATAGGGAGATATAGGGGAGATGTGGGCAGAAATGGGGAGATATGGGAGATACAGGCCAGAAATGGGGAGATATGGGGCAGAAATGGGGAGATGTGGGGAGATATGGGCAGAAATGGGGAGATGTGGGGAGATATGGGGCAGAAATGGGGAGATGTGGGGCAGAAATGGGGAGATGTGGGGAGATATGGGGCAGAAATGGGGAGATGTGGGGCAGAAATGGGGAGATGTGGGGAGATATGGGGTTTTCCTCCCAGTCCAGCCCCATTTCCCCCCCCATTTCCCCCCCCAGTCCTGCCCACATCCCCCCCATTTCCCCCCTCAGTCCTGCCCCACTTCCCCCCCCATTTGCCCCCCCACTCCTGCCCCACATCCCCCCCCAGTCCTGCCCCACATCCCCCCCCGAGTCCTGCCCCAGTCCTGCCCCACATGCCCCCCAGTCCTGCCCCACATCCCCCCCCAGTCCTGCCCCACATCCCCCCCAGTCCTGCCCCACATCCCCCCCCAGTCCTGCCCCACATCCCCCCCCAGTCCTGCCCCACTTCCCCCCCACTCCCCCCCAGTCCTGCCCCACATCCCCCCCCCAGTCCTGCCCCCACATCCCCCCCAGTCCCTGCCCCACATCCCCCCCAGTCCTGCCCCACTTCCCCCCCATTTCCCCCCCACTCCTGCCCCCACATCCCCCCCACTCCTGCCCCACATCCCCCCCCAGTCCAGCCCCACATCCCCCCCAGTCCTGCCCCACATCCCCCCCAGTCCTGCCCCACATCCCCCCCCACTCCTGCCCCACATCCCCCCCCAGTCCTGCCTACATCCCCCCCAGTCCTGCCCCACATCCCCCCCCAGTCCAGCCCCACATCCCCCCCCAGTCCTGCCCCACATCCCCCCCCAGTCCTGCCCCACTTCCCCCCCTAGTCCTGCCCCACATCCCCCCCAGTCCTGCCCCACATCCCCCCCCAGTCCTGCCCCACATCCCCCCCCCAGTCCAGCCCCACATCCCCCCCAGTCCTGCCCCACATCCCCCCCCAGTCCTGCCCCACATCCCCCCCCAGTCCAAGCCCCACATCCCCCCCAGTCCTGCCCCACATCCCCCCCCAGTCCTGCCCCACATCCCCCCCCCAGTCCTGCCCCACATCCCCCCCAGTCCTGCCCCACATCCCCCCCCAGTCCCTGCCCCACATCCCCCCCCAGTCCTGCCCCACATCCCCCCACATCCCCCCCCAGTCCTGCCCCACATCCCCCCCCAGTCCTGCCCCACTTCCCCCCCCAGTCCTGCCCCACATCCCCCCCCAGTCCTGCCCCACATCCCCCCCAGTCCTGCCCCACATCCCCCCCACTCCTGCCCCACATCCCCCCCCACTCCTGCCCCACATCCCCCCCCAGTCCTGCCCCACATCCCCCCCAGTCCTGCCCCACATCCCCCCCAGTCCTGCCCCACTTCCCCCCCACATCCCCCCCCAGTCCCTGCCCCACTTCCCCCCCATTTCCCCCCCAGTCCTGCCCACATCCCCCCCCAGTCCTGCCCCACATCCCCCCCAGTCCTGCCCCACATCCCCCCCCAGTCCTGCCCCACATCCCCCCCCAGTCCTGCCCCACATCCCCCCAGTCCTGCCCCACTTCCCCCCCATTTCCCCCCCCCAGTCCTGCCCCACATCCCCCCGAGTCCAGCCCCAGTCCCGTACCCTGGGAGTGGGGGTCGGTGTTCTGCATGATTTTGGTGAACTCCTCGTCCATGCGCTCCACCAACGTCAGAATGCAGCCCCGCACCCGGAACGGCTGCGCCCCAAAAATACCCCGCACTGAACCCCAAAAATCACCCCAAAAACAACCCCAAACGGACCCCAAAAATCCCCGCGCTGAGAACCCCCAAAGGGACCCCCCCAACAATCCACACTGAACCCCAAAGGGACCCCAAAAAGAACCCCAAAGGGACCCCAAAAATGACCCCAAAAGGACCCCCAAAAAACCTCACACTGAACCCCAAAAGGACCCCAAAAAAACCCCACACTGAACCCCAAAGAACCCCAAAAAGAACCCCAAATGGACCCCAAAAAACCCCACGCTGAGAACCCCAAAGGGACCCCCCAAAAACAACCCCAAACGGACCCCAAAACTCCCCCGCGCTGAGAACCCCCAAAGGACCCCCCAACAATCCCACACTGAACCCCAAAGGGACCCCAAAAAGAACCCCAAAGGGACCCCAAAAAACCCCACACTGAACCCCCACAGGGACCTCAAAAAACGCCCCACACTGAACCCCAAAAGGAACCCCCAAAAAACCCCACACTGAACCCCAAAGGGACCCCCAAAAAACCCCACACTGAACGCCAAAGGGACCCCAAAAAGAACCCCAAAAGGCACCCTAAAAAGAACCCCAAAGGACCCCAAAAAACCCCACAATGAACCCCAGAGGAACCCCAAAAAACATCCCAAAAGGAACCCCAAAAAACCCCACACTGAACCCCAAACGGACCCCCCAAAAAAACCCCCTAAGGGACCCCCAAAAAAAACCCACACTGAACCCCATAGGGACCCCAAAAAAGAACCCCAAACGGACCCCCAAAAAAAACTCCAAAAGGGACCCCAAAAGAAACCCACACTTGAACCCATAGGGACCCCAAAAAGAACCCCAAAGGGACCCCAAAAACGACCCCAAAAGGACCCCCCAAAAAACCCCACACTGAACCCCAAAAGGACCCCAAAAAGAACCCCACACTGAACCCCAAAGAACCCCAAAAAGAACCCCAAATGGACCCCAAAAAACCCCGCGCTGAGAACCCCAAAGGGACCCCCCAAAAAAACCCCAAAGGACCCCCAAAATAACCTCACCCTGAACCCCAAAGGGACCCCAAAAAGAACCCCAAAGGGACCCCCAAAAGGACCCCCAAAAAACCCCACACTGAACCCCAAAGGGACCCCAAAAAGAACCCCAAAGGGACCCCAAAAACGACCCCAAAGGGACCCCCAAAAAAACCCCACACTGAACCCCAAAGGGACCCCCCAAAAAAAACCCCAAAGGGACCCCCAAAAAACCCCCACACTGAACCCCAAACGGACCCCAAAAAGAACCCCAAAAGAACTCATTGTGCCCCACAGCGCCCCATAGCGCCCCACAGCGCCCCATAGTGCCCCATAGCGCCCCATAGTGCCCCCCATAGCGCCCCACAGCGCCCCATAGCGCCCCACAGCGCCCCATAGTGCCCCACAGCGCCCCCCATAGCGCCCCACAGTGCCCCATAGCGCCCCATAGCGCCCCACAACGCCCCATAGCACCCCATAGCGCCCCATAGCGCCCCACAGCGCCCCATAGCGCCCCCACAGCACCCCATAGCACCCCACAGTGCCCCACAGCACCCCACAGTGCCCCATAGCGCCCCACAACGCCCCACAGCACCCATAGCGCCCCATAGCGCCCCACAGCGCCCCATAGCGCCCCATAGCGCCCCACAGCGCCCCATAGCGCCCCACAGCGCCCCCCATAGCGCCCCACAGCGCCCCATAGCGCCCCACAGCACCCCCCATAGCACCCCACAGTGCCCCATAGCACCCCACAACGCCCCATAGTGCCCCACAGCGCACCCCCTCACCCCATAGCGCCCCACAGCACCCCCCCCCATAGCGCCCCCCCTCACCCCATAGCACCCCATAGCACCCCCCCTCGCCCCATAGCGCCCCACAGCGCCCCATAGCACCCCCCCTCGCCCCACAGCGCCCCCCCCTCGCCCCATAGCGCCCAACATTGCCCCATAGCGCCCCACATCGCCCCATAAGGCCCCCCTCGCCCCATAGCACCCCCCCATCGCCCCATAGCGCCCCACATCGCCCCACAGCACCCCCCCTCGCCCCACATCGCCCCATAGCACACCCCACAGCCCCCCCCTCTCCCCATAGCACCCCCCCTCGCTTCCCCTTGCCCCTCCTCACCCCAACATCGCCCCATAGCACACCCCCTCGCCCCACATCGCCCCACATCGCCCCATAGCACCCCCCTCGCCCCCCCTCGCCCCACATCGCCCCATAGCATCCCCCCTCGCCCCACATTGCCCCACATCGCCCCCCCTCGTCCCACATTGCCCCATAGCACCCCCCCTCGGCCCCCCTCGCCCCCCCTTGCCCCACATCGCCCCCCCTCGCCCCACATCACCCCATAGCAACCCCCCTCGCCCCACATCGCCCCACATCGCCCCACATCACCCTACATCGCCCCACATTGCCCCACATCGCCCCCCCTCGCCCCACATCGCCCCATAGCACCCCCCTCCCCCCCCCTTGCCCCACATCGCCCCACATCGCCCCATAGCACCCTCCTCGCCCCCCCTCGCCCCACATCGCCCCCCCTCACCCCACATCGCCCCATAGCACCCCCCTCACCCCTCCTCGCCCCCCCCTCGCCCCACATCGCCCCATAGCACCCCCCCTCGCCCCACATTGCCCTACATCGCCCCATAGCACCCCCCCTCGCCCCACATCGCCCCACAGCACCCCCCCTCACCCCACATGGCCCCACATTGCCCCATAGCACACCCCCCTCACCCCACATCGCCCCATAGCACCCCCCCTCGCCCCCCCTCGCCCCCACATCGCCCCATAGCACCCCCCCTCACCCCTCCTCGCCCCACATTGCCCCATAGCACCCCCCCTCGCCCCACATCGCCCCACATCGCCCCATAGCACCCCACATCGCCCCATAGCGCCCCACATGGCCCCACACGGCCCCCCACGGCCCCCCACCTGCTCGGGGTTGCTGAGGTTCTCGCTCTCCTCGAGGACGTTCTCCCCGATGAAGATGTCGGGATTGGCGAAAAGGACGTCCAGCAGCTCCTCGATGCAGCTCAGGCACTTCTGCCACAGCTCCGGCTGTGGGGCAGACCCACAGCGCCCCACATCGCCCCATACATCCCGCCCCACAGCGCCCCACAGCGCCCCACAGCGCCCCATAGATCCCGCCCCACAGCCACCCCACCCTCACACTGTGACCCACAGCTCCTCGATGCAGCTCAGGCACTTCTGCCACAGCTCCGGCTGTGGGGCAGACCCACAGCGCCCCACATCGCCCCATACATCCCGCCCCACAGCGCCCCACAGCGCCCCACAGCGCCCCATAGATCCCGCCCCACAGCGCCCCACAGCGCCCCACAGCGCCCCATAGATCCCGCCCCACAGCGCCCCACATCGTCCCATAGATCCCGCCCCACAGCGCCCCACAGCACCCCATAGATCCCGCCCCACATCGCCCCACAGCGCCCCATAGATCCCGCCCCACAGCGCCCCACAGCACCCCACAGATCCCGCCCCACAGCGCCCCACAGCGCCCCACAGCGCCCCATAGATCCCGCCCCACAGCGCCCCATAGATCCCGCCCCACAACGCCCCAACATCGCCCCACATCGCCCCATAGATCCCGCCCCATAGCGCCCCACAGCGCCCCATAGATCCCGCCCCACAGCGCCCCACAGCGCCCCATAGATCCCGCCCCACAGCCACCCCACCCTCACACTGTGACCCACAGCTCCTCGATGCAGCTCAGGCACTTCTGCCACAGCTCCGGCTGTGGGGCAGACCCACAGCGCCCCACATCGCCCCATACATCCCGCCCCACAGCGCCCCATAGATCCCGCCCCACAGCGCCCCATAGATCCCGCCCCACAGCCACCCCACCCTCACACTGTGACCCACAGCTCCTCGATGCAGCTCAGGCACTTCTGCCACAGCTCCGGCTGTGGGGCAGACCCACAGCGCCCCACATCGCCCCATACATCCCGCCCCATAGATCCCGCCCCACAGCGCCCCATAGATCCCGCCCCACAGCGCCCCACATCGCCCCACAGATCCCGCCCCACAGCGCCCCACAGCGCCCCACAGATCCCGCCCCACAGCGCCCCAACATCGCCCCACATCGCCCCATAGATCCCGCCCCACAGCGCCCCACATCGCCCCATAGATCCCGCCCCACAGCGCCCCATAGATCCCGCCCCACAGCGCCCCATAGATCCCACCCCACAGCGCCCCACATCGCCCCATAGATCCCGCCCCACAGCGCCCCATAGATCCCGCCCCACAGCCACCCCACCCTCACACTGTGACCCACAGCTCCTCGATGCAGCTCAGGCACTTCTGCCACAGCTCCGGCTGTGGGGCAGACCCACAGCGCCCCACATCGCCCCATAGATCCCGCCCCACAGCGCCCCACAGCGCCCCATAGATCCCGCCCCACAGCCACCCCACCCTCACACTGTGACCCACAGCTCCTCGATGCAGCTCAGGCACTTCTGCCACAGCTCCGGCTGTGGGGCAGACCCACAGCGCCCCACATCGCCCCATACATCCCGCCCCACAGCGCCCCACAGCGCCCCACAGCGCCCCATAGATCCCGCCCCACAGCCACCCCACCCTCACACTGTGACCCACAGCTCCTCGATGCAGCTCAGGCACTTCTGCCACAGCTCCGGCTGTGGGGCAGACCCACAGCGCCCCACATCGCCCCATAGATCCCGCCCCACAGCGCCCCACATCGCCCCATAGATCCCGCCCCACAGCGCCCCATAGATCCCGCCCCACAGCGCCCCATAGATCCCGCCCCACAGCGCCCCACAGCGCCCCATAGATCCCGCCCCACAGCGCCCCACATCGCCCCATAGATCCCGCCCCACAGCGCCCCACAGCGCCCCATAGATCCCGCCCCACAGCGCCCCATAGATCCCGCCCCACAGCCACCCCACCCTCACACTGTGACCCACAGCTCCTCGATGCAGCTCAGGCACTTCTGCCACAGCTCCGGCTGTGGGGCAGACCCACAGCGCCCCACATCGCCCCATACATCCCGCCCCACAGCGCCCCACAGCGCCCCACAGCGCCCCATAGATCCCGCCCCACAGCGCCCCACAGCGCCCCACAGCGCCCCATAGATCCCGCCCCACAGCGCCCCACATCGTCCCATAGATCCCGCCCCACAGCGCCCCAACATCGCCCCACATCACCCCATAGATCCCGCCCCATAGCGCCCCACATCGCCCCATAGATCCCCCCCCACATCACCCCATAGATCCCACCCAACATCGCCCCACATCGCCCCGTAGATCCCGCCCCATAGCGCCCCACATCGCCCCATAGATCCCGCCCCATAGCACGCCACATCTCCCCCCACAGCCCCACATCTCCCCCCACGTCCCCCCAGCCCCACAGGGTGCCCCACATCTCCCCCCACGGCCCCCCAGCCCCACAGGGCGCCCCACATCTCCCCCCACGACCCCCAACCCCCCCCATAACCCCCCAGCCCCCCCAAAATCCCCCAGCCCCACACGGTCCCCCGGCCCCACACGGCCCCACAGGGCGCCCCACATCTCCCCCCACATCCCCCCAGCCCCACAGGGCGCCCCACATCTCCCCCTACGGCCCCCCAGCCCCACACGGCGCCCCACATCTCCCCCCACGGCCCCCCAGCCCCACAGGGCGCCCCACATCTCCCCCCACGTCCCCCCAGCCCCACAGGGCGCCCCACATCTCCCCCCACAGCCCCCCAGCCCCACAGGGCGCCCCACATCTCCCCCCACGACCCCCAGCCCCACAGGGCGCCCCACATCTCCCCCCACGGCCCCACAGCGCCCCACAGCGCCCCACATCTCCCCCCACGACCCCCAGCCCCACAGGGCGCCCCACATCTCCCCCCACGTCCCCCCAGCCCCACAGGGCGCCCCACATCTCCCCCCACGTCCCCCCAGCCCCACAGGGCGCCCCACATCTCCCCCCACGGCCCCCCAGCCCCACACGTCCCCCCAGCCCCACAGGGCGCCCCACATCTCCCCCCACGTCCCCCCAGCCCCACACGTCCCCCCAGCCCCACAGGGCGCCCCACATCTCCCCCCACGGCCCCCCAGCCCCACAGGGCGCCCCACATCTCCCCCCACGGCCCCCCAGCCCCACACGTCCCCCCAGCCCCACAGGGCGCCCCACATCTCCCCCCACGTCCCCCCAGCCCCACAGGGCGCCCCACATCTCCCCCCACGTCCCCCCAGCCCCACAAGGCGCCCCACATCTCCCCCCACGGCCCCCCAGCCCCACAAGGCGCCCCACATCTCCCCCCACGGCCCCCCAGCCCCACAGGGCGCCCCACATCTCCCCCCACGACCCCCAACCCCCCCCATAACCCCCCAATCCCCTAGCCCCACACGGCGCCCCAACCCCCAGCCCCACACGTCCCCCCAGCCCCACAGGGCGCCCCACATCTCCCCCCACGTCCCCCCAGCCCCACAGGGCGCCCCACATCTCCCCCCACGGCCCCCCAGCCCCACAGGGCGCCCCACATCTCCCCCCACGGCCCCCCAGCCCCACAGGGCGCCCCACATCTCCCCCCACGACCCCCAACCCCCCCCATAACCCCCCAATCCCCTAGCCCCACACGGCGCCCCAACCCCCAGCCCCACACGTCCCCCCAGCCCCACAGGGCGCCCCACATCTCCCCCCACGGCCCCCCAGCCCCACAGGGCGCCCCACATCTCCCCCCCGCGCTACCTTCATGTACGTGGCGAGGTTGGGGTTGTAGTCGTAGAGCGACGCGATGATGTTGAACTTGATCTTCACCTCCAGAGGGACCCCCAAATTGTGCTCCTTCGCCACCGCCACCAGCAGCTGCAGCAGCTCGATCTGCGCCGCCCTGCCCCATAGATCTGTGGGTCAGACCCCTAAGTGGGGGTCAGACCCACCGCTGGAGCCGCCCCCCCCAGCCCACCGTCCCCAGCCGCCCCCACCAGCAGCTGCAGCAGCTCCATCTGCGCCGCCCTGCCCCATAGATCTGTGGGTCAGACCCCTAAGTGTGCCTCAGACCCACAGATGTGTGGGTCAGACCCATAGATGTGTGGGTCAGGCCCCTAAGTGGGGGTCAGACCCCTAAGTGGGGGTCAGACCCACCGCTGGAGCCGCCCCCCCCAGCCCACCGTCCCCAGCCGCCCCCACCAGCAGCTGAAGCAGCACTGCCCTGCCCCATAGATCTGTGGGTCAGACCCCTAAGTGTGCCTCAGACCCACAGATGTGTGGGTCAGACCCATAGATGTGTGGGTCAGACCCCTAAGTGGGGGTCAGACCCCTAAGTGGGGGTCAGACCCACCGCTGGAGCCGCCCCCCCCAGCCCACCGTCCCCAGCCGCCCCCACCAGCAGCTGCAGCAGCTCCATCTGCGCCGCCCTACCCCATAGATCTGTGGGTCAGACCCATAAGTGGGGGGCAGACCCATAGATGTGTGGGTCAGACCCCTAAGTGGGGGTCAGACCCACCGCTGGAGCCGCCCCCCCCAGTCCACCGTCCCCAGCCGCTCCCACCAGCAGCTGAAGCAGCACTGCCCTGCCCCATAGATCTGTGGGTCAGACCCCTAAGTGTGCCTCAGACCCACAGATGTGTGGGTCAGACCCATAAGTGGGGGGCAGACCCATAGATGTGTGGGGAAGCCCCATAGATCCGTGGGGCAGCCCCACAGATCCATAACTCAGCCCCACAGTTCCATGACTCGGCCCCACAGCTCCGTGTCTCAGCCCCATAGATCCGTGGGGCAGCCCCACAGCTCCGTGTCTCAGCCCCATAGATCCGTGGGGCAGCCCCACAGCTCCGTGCCTCAGCCCCACAGCTCCGTGTCTCAGCCCCATAGATCCGTGGGGCAGCCCCACAGCTCCGTGTCTCAGCCCCATAGATCCGTGGGGCAGCCCCACAGCTCCGTGCCTCAGCCCCACAGCTCCGTGTCTCAGCCCCATAGATCCGTGGGGCAGCCCCACAGCTCCGTGACTCAGCCCCACAGCTCAGTGCCTCAGCCCCATAGATCCGTGGGGCAGCCCCACAGCTCCGTGCCTCAGCCCCACAGCTCCGTGGCTCAGCCCCACAGTTCCATGACTCAGCCCCACAGCTCCGTGCCTCAGCCCCACAGCTCCGTGTCTCAGCCCCACAGCTCCGTGCCTCAGCCCCATAGATCCGTGGGGCAGCCCCATAGATCCGTGGGGCGGTACCTGTCGGTGCCCTTTTTCCCGCGCGCCTGAAGGATCTCATTGAGTTTCTTCACCACCACCGCAGCCGTGATCTCCGTCCCCTTCGCGAACATCTTCGGCTTCTCCTGTGGGGACAAAATGTGTGGGGCTGCCCCATAGCGCGACCCATAGCGCGACCCATAGCGTGACCCATAGCGCTGCCCCATAGACCCGTAGCCCTGCCCCATAGCGCGCCCCATAGGGATCTCCGTCCCCTTCGCGAACATCTTCGGCTTCTCCTGTGGGGACAAAATGTGTGGGGCTGCCCCATAGCGCGACCCATAGCGCGACCCATAGCGTGACCCATAGCGCTGCCCCATAGACCCGTAGCCCTGCCCCATAGCGCGCCCCATAGGGATCTCCGTCCCCTTCGCGAACATCTTCGGCTTCTCCTGTGGGGACAAAATGTGTGGGGCTGCCCCATAGCGCGACCCATAGCGCGACCCATAGCGCTGCCCCATAGCGCTGCCCCATAGACCCGTAGCCCTGCCCCATAGCGCGCCCCATAGGGATCTCCGTCCCCTTCGCGAACATCTTCGGCTTCTCCTGTGGGGACAAAATGTGTGGGGCTGCCCCATAGCGCGACCCATAGCGCGACCCATAGCGCTGCCCCATAGCGCTGCCCCATAGCGCGCCCCATAGCGCGCCCCATAGGAATCTCCGTCCCCTTCGCGAACATCTTCGGCTTCTCCTGTGGGGACAAAATGTGTGGGGCTGCCCCATAGCGCGACCCATAGCGCGACCCATAGCGCTGCCCCATAGCGCTGCCCCATAGCGCGCCCCATAGCGCGCCCCATAGCGCGCCCCGTAGGGATCTCTGTCCCCTTCGCGAACATCTTCGGCTTCTCCTATGGGGGGGGAATGTGTGGGTCTGCCCCATAGCACGACCCATAGCGTGACCCATAGCGCTGCCCCATAGCACGCCCCATAGCGTGACCCATAGCGCGCCCCATAGCGTGACCCATAGCGCGCCCCATAGGGATCTCTGTCCCCTTCGCGAACATCTTCGGCTTCTCCTATGGGGGGGAATGTGTGGGGCTGCCCCATAGCGTGACCCATAGCGCTGCCCCATAGCGCGAACTGTAGACCCACAGCACTGCCCCACAGCACTGCCCCACAGCCTGACCCATCCCAGCCCCCCACCCCAGCCCCACATCCCACCCATGCCCCACAGCTGCCCCACACCCCAGCCCCACATGCCCTGATCCCAGCCCCACATCCCAGCCCCCCATCCCCTGATCCCAGCCCCACATCCCAGCCCCACATCCCCTGATCCCAGCCCCCCATCCCAGCCCCACATCCCCTGATCACAGCCCCACATCCCAGCCCCACATCCCCTGATCCCAGCCCCCCATCCCAGCCCCACATCCCCTGATCACAGCCCCACATCCCAGCCCCACATCCCCTGATCCCAGCCCCCCATCCCAGCCCCACATCCCCTGATCCCAGCCCCACATCTCAGCCCCACATCCCCTGATCCCAGCCCCCCATCCCAGCCCCACATCCCAGCCCCACATCCCCCGATCCCAGCCCCACATCCCCTGATCCCAGCCCCTCATCCCAGCCCCACATCCCCTGATCCCAGCCCCACATCTCAGCCCCACATCCCCCGATCCCATCCCCTGATCCCAGCCCCACATCCCAGCCCCCCATCTCAGCCCCCCATCCCCTGATCCCAGCCCCACATCTCAGCCCCCCATCCCCTGATCCCAGCCCCCCACCCGAGCCCCACATCCCAGCCCCCCATCCCAGCCCCCCATCCCCTGATCCCAGCCCCACATCCCCTGATCCCAGCCCCACATCCCAGCCCCACATCCCCTGATCCCAGCCCCACATCCCAGCCCCCCATCCCCTGATCCCAGCCCCCCACCCGAGCCCCACATCCGCCCCACACCTTGATGAGGGGGGCCCCCCCCCGGACTCGCTCCCACTCTCCGTCGTCGTCGTCGTCGTCGTCGCAGCGCTGCGTGCGCCGGTGGGGGCCCTTCTTCCGCCGCTCCTCCCGACGCCGCTCCCCACCGCGCTTCTCCTCCTCCCTGGAAACAAAGTGGGGCGGGAAGTGGGGCACAAGTGGGGCGGGAAGTGGGGCAGGAAAAGGGGAGGAAGTGGGGCAGGAAAAGGGGAGGAAGTGGGGCAGGAAAAGGGGAGGAAGTGGGGCAGGAAAAGGGGAGGAAGTGGGGCAGGAAAAGGAAAGGAAGTGGGGCAGAAGTGGGGTGGGAAAAGGGGACAAAGTGGGGCGGGAAGTGGGGCAGGAAAAGGGGAGGAAGTGGGGCAGGAAAAGGGGAGGAAGTGGGGCAGAAGTGGGGCAGGAAAAGGAAAGGAAGTGGGGCAGAAGTGGGGTGGGAAAAGGGGACAAAGTGGGGCGGGAAGTGGGGCAGGAAAAGGGGAGGAAGTGGGGCAGAAGTGGGGCAGGAAAAGGGGAGGAAGTGGGGCAGGAGTGGGGCGGGAAAAGGGGACGAAGTGGGGCGGGAAGTGGGGCAGGAAAAGGGGAGGAAGTGGGGTAAAGTGGGGCAGGAAAAGGGGAGCAAGCGGGGCGGGAAAAGGGGACAAAGTGGGGTGGGAAGTGGGGCAGGAGAAGGGGAGGAAGTGGGATGGGAAGTGGGGAGGAAGTGGGGCAGGAAAAGGGGAGGAAGTGGGGCAGGAGTGGGGCAGGAAAAGGGGATGAAGTGGGGCAGAAGTGGGGCAGGAAAAGGGGAGCAAGTGGGGCGGGAAAAGGGGACAAAGTGGGGCGGGAAGTGGGGCAGGAAAAGGGGAGGAAGTGGGGCAGGAAAAGGGGAGGAAGTGGGGCAGAAGTGGGGCAGGAAAAGGAAAGGAAGTGGGGCAGAAGTGGGGTGGGAAAAGGGGACAAAGTGGGGCGGGAAGTGGGGCAGGAAAAGGGGAGGAAGTGGGGCAGGAAAAGGGGAGGAAGTGGGGCAGAAGTGGGGCAGGAAAAGGAAAGGAAGTGGGGCAAAAGTGGGGTGGGAAAAGGGGACAAAGTGGGGCGGGAAGTGGGGCAGGAAAAGGGGAGGAAGTGGGGCAGGAAAAGGGGAGGAAGTGGGGCAGAAGTGGGGCAGGAAAAGGGGACAAAGTGGGGCGGGAAGTGGGGCAGGAAAAGGGGAGGAAGTGGGGCAGAAGTGGGGCAGGAAAAGGGGACAAAGTGGGGCGGGAAGTGGGGCAGGAAAAGGGGAGCAAGCAGGGCAGGAAAAGGGGACAAAGTGGGGCGGGAAGTGGGGCAGGAAAAGGGGAGGAAGTGGGGCGGGAAGTGGGGCAGGAAAAGGGGAGGAAGTGGGGCAGAAGTGGGGCAGGAAAAGGGGAGCAAGCGGGGCGGGAAAAGGGGACAAAGTGGGGCGGGAAGTGGGGCAGGAGAAGGGGAGAAGTTGGGGTGGGAAGTGGGGACAAAGTGGGGCGGGAAGTGAGGCAGGAAAAGGGGAGAAAGTGGGGCAGGAGTGGGGCAGGAAAAGGGGAGGAAGTGGGGCAGAAGTGGGGCAGGAAAAGGGGAGCAAGTGGGGCAGGACGTGGGGTGGAAGTGGGGCACAAGTGGGGCAGGAAAAGGGGAGGAAGTGGGGCGGGAGGTGGGGCAGGAAAAGGGGAGGAAGTGGGGCAGGAGAAGGGGAGGGAGTGGGGCGGGAAAAGGGGAGGAAGTGGGGCGGGAGGTGGGGTGGAAGTGGGGCACAAGTGGGGCAGGAAAAGGGGAGGAAGTGGGGTGGGAAATGGGGCAGAAGTGGGGCAGGAAAAGGGGTGGAAGTGGGGTAGAAGTGGGGCAGGAAAAGGGGAGGAAGTGGGGCAGCTATGGGGCAGCTATGGGGCAGCTATGGGGCAGCTATGGGGCAGCCGTGGGGCAGCCGTGGGGCAGCTATGGGGCAGCCGTGGGGCAGCCGTGGGTCCCGTACTTCTTGAGGAACTTGGACGCCAGCGACGTGTACTTCCCCTCCTCCTCATCCGACTCGGAATCCGTCCCCGATCCCGACGTGCCCCACAACTCCGACTCCGACGCCGACGACTCCGACGACTCCTGTGGGGCAGCCCCATAGCGTGACCCACAGCGCCCCACAGCGCCCCATAGCGTGACCCACAGCGCCCCACAGCGCCCCATAGCGTGACCCACAGCGCCCCACAGCGCCCCATAGCGTGACCCACAGCGCCCCACAGCGCCCCATAGCGTGACCCACAGAGACCCACAGAGACCCACAGCGACCCACAGCGCCCCATAGCGTGACCCACAGAGACCCACAGCGCCCCATAGCATGACCCACAGCGCCCCACAGCGCCCCATAGCGTGACCACAGCGACCCACAGAGACCCACAGCGACCCATAGCGTGACCCACAGCGCCCCACAGCGCCCCATAGCGTGACCACAGCGACCCACAGAGACCCACAGCGACCCAGAGAGACCCACAGCGCCCCATAGCGTGACCCACAGCGCCCCACAGCGCCCCATAGCATGACCCACAGCGACCCACAGAGACCCACAGCGACCCACAGAGACCCACAGTGACCCAGAGACCCACAGTGCCCCATAGCGTGACCCACAGCGACCCACAGAGACCCACAGCAACCCATAGCACAACCCACAGCGACCCATAGCGTGACCCACAGCACCCCATAGCGCGACCCACAGCGCCCCATAGCGTGACCCACAGCATAACCCTCACACACCCCACACAGCCCGCCCCACACATCCCTCTGCCCCACACATCCCGCCCCACACATCCCCACCCCACACACCCCGCCCCACACCTCCTGCCCCACACACCCCTCTGCCCCACAGATCTCTGCCCCACAGATCTCTGCCCCACACACCCCTCTGCCCCACAGATCTCTGCCCCACACCTCCTGCCCCACAGATCTCTGCCCCACACCTCCTGCCCCACACCTCCTGCCCCACAGATCTCTGCCCCACACACCCCTCTGCCCCACAGATCTCTGCCCCACACCTCCTGCCCCACACACCCCTCTGCCCCACACCTCCTGCCCCACACCTCCTGCCCCACAGATCTCTGCCCCATACCTCCTGCCCCACACACCCCTCTGCCCCACAGATCTCTGCCCCACACCTCCTGCCCCACACACCCCTCTGCCCCACAGATCTCTGCCCCACACCTCCTGCCCCACAGATCTCTGCCCCACACCTCCTGCCCCACACCTCCTGCCCCACAGATCTCTGCCCCACACCTCCTGCCCCACAGATCTCTGCCCCACACCTCCTGCCCCACACCTCCTGCCCCACAGATCTCTGCCCCACACCTCCTGCCCCACAGATCTCTGCCCCACACCTCCTGCCCCACACCTCCTGCCCCACACACCCCTCTGCCCCACAGATCTCTGCCCCACACCTCCTGCCCCACACCTCCTGCCCCACAGATCTCTGCCCCACACCTCCTGCCCCACAGATCTCTGCCCCACACCTCCTGCCCCACACCTCCTGCCCCACACACCCCTCTGCCCCACAGATCTCTGCCCCACACCTCCTGCCCCACACCTCCTGCCCCACAGATCTCTGCCCCACACCTCCTGCCCCACAGATCTCTGCCCCACACACCCCTCTGCCCCACACCTCCTGCCCCACACCTCCTGCCCCACACCTCCTGCCCCACAGATCTCTGCCCCACACCTCCTGCCCCACACCTCCTGCCCCACAGATCTCTGCCCCACACGCGGTACCTCGGAGCGTTTGGGGCGCGCTCCGTCCTTCTTCTTGAGGAACGCGGCGGCGCTCAGCCCCACATCGTCATCGTCCTCCGAGCTCGACGAGCCTGTGACCCACAGCGTGACCCACAGCGCCCCACAGCGTGACCCACAGCGTGACCCACAGCGCCCCACAGCGTGACCCACAGCGTGACCCACAGCGTGACCCACAGCGCCCCACAGCGTGACCCACAGCGTGACCCACAGCGCCCCACAGCGTGACCCACGGCGCCCCACAGCGTGACCCACAGCGTGACCCACAGCGTGACCCACAGCGTGACCCACAGCGCCCCACAGCGTGACCCACAGCGCCCCATAGCGTGACCCACGGCGCCCCACAGCGTGACCCACAGCGTGACCCACAGCGTGACCCACGGCGCCCCACAGCGTGACCCACAGCGTGACCCACAGCGTGACCCACAGCGTGACCCACGGCGCCCCACAGCGTGACCCACAGCATGACCCACAGCGTGACCCACAGCGCCCCACAGCATGACCCACGGCGCCCCACAGCGTGACCCACGGCGCCCCACAGCGTGACCCACAGCGTGACCCACAGCGCCCCACAGCGTGACCCACAGCGTGACCCACAGCGTGACCCACAGCGTGACCCACGGCGCCCCACAGGTTGACCCACAGCACCCCATAGCGTGACCCACAGAGCCCCATAGCGCGACCCACAGTGTGATCCACAGCGTGACCCACAGTGCCCCATAGCGCGACCCACAGCGTGACCCATAGCGCCCCATAGCGTGACCCACGGCGCCCCATAGCGCGACCCACAGCGTGACCCATAGCGCCCCATAGCGTGACCCACAGCGTGACCCACAGCGCCGATCTGTGGGGCTGCCCCACACGTACCCTCGGAGTCGCGGCTCTTCTTCTCCTCGTCCTCATCCGCCGACTGCTCCGGGTTCTGTGGGGCACACGATGACGCTGTGGGGTTCTGCCCCATAGCTGCCCCATAGCTGCCCCACAACTGCCCCATAGCTGCCCCACAACTGCCCCATAGCTGCCCCACAACTGCCCCATAGCTGCCCCACATCGGCCCCATAGCTGCCCCACAACTGCCCCATAGCTGCCCCACATCGGCCCCATAGCTGCCCCACAACTGCCCCACAACTGCCCCACAGCTGCCCCACATCGGCCCCATAGCTGCCCCACAACTGCCCCACAGCTGCCCCACATCGGCCCCGTAGCTGCCCCACAACTGCCCCATAGCTGCCCCACATCGGCCCCATAGCTGTCCCACAGCTGTCCCACAGCTGCCCCACAGCTGCCCCACACCCCACCCCACATCACCCCACACCCCACCCCACATCTCTCCTCACCCTGCCCCATATCTCCCCACACCCTGCCCCCCATCACCCCCCACCCCGCCCCACATCCTGCCCCATACCCCCATCCCCAACCCCCTACCCCCGCCCCACATCACCCCACACCCAGCTCCACACCCCGCCCCACACCCTGCCCCACATTACCCCTCACCCCGCCCCACATCACCCCCCACCTCGCCCCACACCCTGCCCCACACCCCGCCCCACACCTCCCCACACCCTGCCCCACATCCCCCCCCACCCCGCCCCACAGCCTGCCCCACATCACCCCCCACCCTGCCCCACATCCCCCCCCACCCCGCCCCACCCCGCCCCACATCCCCCCCCACCCTGCCCCACACCCCGCCCCACATCCCCCCCCACCCCGCCCCACATCCCCCCCCACTCCGCCCCCCACCCCGCCCCACATCCCCCCCCACATCACCCCCCACCCCGCCCCACAGCCCGCCCCACATCTCCCCACGGCGCACCTGTCTGTAGGCGGCGATGAGCGCTTCGTAGTCGCGGTTGTGTTTGCGGATCTTCTGCCGCAGAGTGCTCAGCGCCTTCGCGTTGTTCTTGTTCATCCGCTTCTTCCCCTCCTTGTCCTCCCACAGCTGTGGGGCGCCGTGGGTCACTGCCCCACATCCTGCCCCATAGCGCCCCACAGCACCCCACATCCTGCCCCATAGCGCCCCAAGAGCGCTCAGCGCCTTCGTGTTGTTCATCTGCTTCTTCCCCTCCTGGTCCTCCCACAGCTGTGGGGCGCCGTGGGTCACTGCCCCACATCCTGCCCCATAGCGCCCCACATCCTGCCCCATAGCGCCCCACAGAACCCCACATCCTGCCCCATATAGCTCTCCAAATGGATGAGTAATGGGACATAGATGCCCAACACATCCTGCCCCATAGCTCCCACACCGTGCCCCCCACCGCCCCCCAACCTGCCCCATAGCGCCCCACACCTCCCGGCCCCACATCGCCCCACACCCCATTCAGATACTCCTCCAAACGGGCCAGTAATTGCGCACAGAATCCCAGCACATCCTGCCCCATAGCTCCCACACCGTGCCCCCTACTGCCCCCCAACCTGCCCCATAGCGCCGCACACCTCCTGGCCCCACATCGCCCCACACCCCGTTCAGATACCCCTCCAAACGGGCCAGTAATAACACACAGAATCCCAGCACATCCTGCCCCATAGCTCCCACACCGTGCCCCCCACCGCCCCCCAACCCGCCCCACATCGCCCCACACCTCCCGGCCCCACATCGCCCCACACCCTGTTCAGATACCCCTCCAAACGGGCCAGTAATTGCGCACAGAATCCCAGCACATCCTGCCCCATAGCTCCCACACCGTGCCCCCCACCGCCCCCCAACCTGCCCCACATCGCCCCACACCTCCCGGCCCCACATCGCCCCACACCCCGTTCAGATACCCCTCCAAACGGGCCAGTAATTGTGCACAGAATCCCAGCACATCCTGCCCCATAGCTCCCCCCCCTTCCCCCCCACCGCCCCCCAACCTGCCCCATAGCGCCCCACACCTCCCGGCCCCACATCGCCCCACACCCCGTTCAGATACTCCTCCAAACAGGCCAGTAATAACACACAGAATCCCAGCACATCCTGCCCCATAGCTCCCACACCGTGCCCCCCACCGCCCCCCAACCTGCCCCATAGCGCCCCACACCTCCCGGCCCCACATCGCCCCACACCCCGTTCAGATACCCCTCCAAACGGGCCAGTAATTACGCACAGAATCCCAGCACATCCTGCCCCATAGCTCCCACACCGTGCCCCCCACCGCCCCCCAACCCGCCCCACATCGCCCCACACCTCCCGGCCCCACATCGCCCCACACCCCGTTCAGATACCCCTCCAAATGGGCGAGTAATTGTGCACAGGATCCCAGCACATCCTGCCCCATAGCTCCCCCCTCTTCCCCCCCACCGCCCCCCAACCTGCCCCATAGCGCCCCACACCTCCCGGCCCCACATCGCCCCACACCTCACTGAGATACCCCTCCAAACGGGCCAGTAATTGCACACAGGATCCCAGCACATCCTGCCCCATAGAACCCCGTCTTTCCCCCCCCTCCCCCCCCACCGCCCCCCAACCCGCCCCACATCGCCCCACATCGCCCCACACCTCGTTGAGGTAGTCCTCGAGGTCGGCCAGGAGGCGCACGTAGAAGCGGGGCACGCCCTCCTTGTCGAGCACGGCGCGCGCTTTGGCGTAGGCGCGCCCCAACAGCTCGAACTCCTCCAGGCACCGCGTCACGTCACGGATCTTCATGGCGTTGCGGATGGTGCGGATCAGGTTGGACAGCTCCTCGAACCTGGACCCACACGTGTGGGGCGGACCCACAGATGTGTGGGGCAGAGACAGCGGAGCCCATTGGGTTACATACCAATGAGCCAGGACCCCATTGATCCCTATAGAGCCCCATAGAAGTGGGGCAGAACCCCGTGGGAGGATCAGGTGGGACAGCTCCTGGAACCCGGACCCACACATGTGGGGCGGACCCATAGATGTGTGGGGCAGAGACAGCGGAGCCCATTGGGTTACATAGCAATGAGCCAGGACCCCATTGATCCCTATAGAGCCCCATAGAAGGGGGACAGAATGGGAGGATCAGGTGGGACAGCTCCTGGAACTCGGACCCACAAGTGTGGGGCGGACCCATAGATGTGTGGGGCAGAGACAGCGGAGCCCATTGCGTTACATATCAATGAGCCAGGACCCCATAAATGCGACATAAAACCCCACAGAAGTGGGGCAGAACCCCGTGGGAGGATGAGGTGGGACAACTCCTGGAACCCGGACCCACACGTGTGGGGCGGACCCATAGATGTGTGGGGCAGAGACAGCGGAGCCCATTGGGTTACATAGGAATGAGCCAGACCCCATAAATGTGACATATAACCCCATTAACCCCTATAGAGCCCCAGAGAAATAGGGCAGAACCCCGTGGGAGGATCAGGTGGGACAGCTCCTGGAACCCGGACCCACACGTGTGGGGCGGACCCATAGATGTGTGGGGCAGAGACAGCGGAGCCCATTGGGTTACATACCAATGAGCCAGGACCCCATTGATCCCTATAGAGCCCCATAGAAGTGGGGCAGAACCCCATGTGAGGATCAGGTGGGACAGCTCCTGGAACCTGGACCCACACGTGTGGGGCGGACCCATAGATGTGTGGGGCAGAGACAGCGGAGCCCATTGGGTTACATAGCAATGAGCCACAGCCCCATAAATGTGACATAAAACCCCATTGACCCCTCTAAAACCCCACAGAAGTGGGGCAGAACCCCGTGGGAGGATGAGGTGGGACAACTCCTGGAACCCGGACCCACACGTGTGGGGCGGACCCATAGATGTGTGGGGCGGACCCACAGGAACCCACTCAGCCCCACAGATGTGTGGGGCGGACCCACAGATGTGTGGGGCGGACCCACAGGAACCCCCTCCGCCCCATAGATGTGTGGGGCGGACCCACAGACGTGTGGGGCAGACCCACAGGAAACCCCTCCGCCCCATGGATGTGTGGGGCAGACCCACAGGAACCCCCTCCGCCCCATAGATGTGTGGGGCGGACCCACAGACATGTGGGGCAGACCCACAGGAACCCCCTCCACCCCACGGATGTGTGGGTCGGACCCACAGGAACCCCCTCCGCCCCACGGATGTGTGGGGCAGACCCACAGGAACCCCCTCCGCCCCACAGATGTGTGGGGCGGACCCACAGGAACCCTCTCAGCCCCACAGATGTGTGGGGCGGACCCACAGACGTGTGGTATGGACGTATGTACGTATGGACCCATAGGAACCCCCTCTGCCCCACGGATGTGTGGGGCAGACCCACAGGAACCCCCTCCGCCCCACGGATGTGTGGGGCGGACCCACAGATGTGTGGGGCGGACCCATAGGAGCCCCCTCCGCCCCACGGATGTGTGGGGCAGCCCCATAGCGCCGCACTGACCTCTTGTCCTTGGCGCTGCGCACCACGCGCTTCGTGTCCTCCTCATCCTCGCTCAGCAGCAGCGGCCTGCAGTGGGGCACGGCACTTGTGGGGCTGCCCCATAGCTGCCCCATAACTGCCCCGAACTCACACCCTGCCCCATAGCTGCCCCATAGCTGCCCCACGGCTGCCCCATAGCTGCCCACCCCTGCCCCACAGCCGCCACACTGTACCCAATAGCTGCCCCATAGCTGCCCCATAGCTGAACCCCCTGCCCCATAACTATCACGCTCCGCCCCATAGCTGCCCCATCACTGATCCCCCCGCCCCATAACTGCCCCACCCCTGCCCCATAGCTGCCCCAGCCCTGCCCCATAACTAACACCCCCACCCCATAGCTGCCCCATAACTAACACCCCCCGCCCCATAGCTGCCCCATAACTGATCCCCCCGTCCCATAACTGCCCCACCCCTGCCCCATAACTGCCCCACCCCTGCCCCATAGCTGCCCCATAACTAACACCCCCACCCCATGGCTGCCCCATAACTAACATCTGTCACCCCATATCTGCCCCATAACTAACACCCCCCGCCCCATAGCTGCCCCATAACTGACCCCCCCTGCCCCATAGCTGCCCCACAGCCGCCCCATAGCCGCCCCATAGCTGCCCCACAGCCGCCCCATAGCTGCCCCACAACCGCCCCATAGCTGCCCCACAGCCGCCCCATAGCTGCCCCACAACCGCCCCACAGCCGCCCCATAGCTGCCCCATAGCCGCCCCATACTTGCTGTAGTTACCCCCCGCGGGTTTGGTGCTGAGTTCATCTCCGGACCCCACATCCCTCCGCTCCCAGCCCCATAGCCGCCCCATAGCCGCCCCATAGCTGCCCCATAGCTGCCCCACAACCGCCCCATAGCTGCCCCACAGCCGCCCCACAGCCGCCCCATAGCCACCCCATACTTGCTGTAGTTGCCCCCCGCAGGTTTGGTGCTGAGTTCATCTCCGGACCCCACATCCCTCCACTCCCAGCCCCATAGCTGCCCCATAACTAACCGCCCCTGCCCCATAGCTGCCCCATAGCCACCCCACAGCTGCCCCACAGCCGCCCCATAGCCACCCCATACTTGCTGTAGTTGCCCCCCGCGGGTTTGGTGCTGAGTTCATCTCCGGACCCCACATCCCTCCGCTCCCAGCCCCATAGCTGCCCCATAACTGACCCCCCGTGCCCCATAGCCGCCCCACAGCCGCCCCATAGCCACCCCACAGCCGCCCCACAGCCGCCCCATACTTGCTGTAGTTGCCCCCCTGCGGGTTTGGTGATGAGTTCATCTCCAGACCCCACATCCCTCCGCTCCCAGCCCCACAGCCGCCCCATAGCCACCCCACAGCCGCCCCACAGCCGCCCCATACTTGCTGTAGTTGCCCCCCTGCGGGTTTGGTGATGAGTTCATCTCCAGACCCCACATCCCTCCGCTCCCAGCCCCACAGCCGCCCCATAGCTGCCCCACAACCGCCCCATAGCTGCCCCACAGCCGCCCCACAGCCACCCTACAGCCACCCCATACTTGCTGCAGTTGCCCCCCGCGGGTTTGGTGCTGAGTTCATCTCCGGACCCCACATCCCTCCACTCCCAGCCCCATAGCTGCCCCATAACTGACCCCCCCTGCCCCATAGCCGCCCCACAGCCGCCCCATAGCCGCCCCATAGCCGCCCCATACTTGCTGTAGTTGCCCCCCGCGGGTTTGGTGCTGAGTTCATCTCCGGACGCGGACGATTCGGATTCGCTGTCGGATCCGGTGGTGAAGAACCGCGACATCGCGCCGCCGCTATGGGGCACTGCTGTGGGGCACGGTTATGGGGCACGGTTATGGGGCACTGCTGTGGGGCACGGTTATGGGGCACTGCTGTGGGGCACGGTTATGGGGCACGGTTATGGGGCACGGTTATGGGGCACTGCTGTGGGGCATGGTTATGGGGCACTGCTGTGGGGCACGGTTATGGGGCACAGCTGTGGGGCACGGTTATGGGGCTGCCCCACAGATCCCGCCCTTCGACCCCATAGATATCTGCCCCACAGATCCTTCCCCTCTGCCCCACAGATTCCTCCCCTCAGCCCCATAGATCTCTGCCCCACACATCCCTCTGCCCCAGATTCCTCCCCTCAGCCCCATAGATCTCTGCCCCACACATCCCTCTGCCCCACACATCCCCGCCCCACACATCCCTCTGCCCCACACATTCCCGCCCCACACATTCCTACCCCACAGATCTCTGCCCCACACATTCCTGCCCCACACATCCCCACCCCACACATCCCTCTGCCCCACACATTTCTGACCCACACATTCCTGCCCCACACATTTCTGACCCACACATTCCTGCCCCACGCATCCCTGCCCCACAGATCTCTGCCCCACACATTCCCGCCCCACACATCCCTCTGCCCCACACATCCCTGCACCACACATTCCCGCCCCACACATCCCTGCCCCACACATCCCTCTGCCCCACACATCCCTCTGCCCCACACATCCCTCTGCCCCACACATTCCCGCCCCACACATTCCCGCCCCACACATTCCTGCCCCACACATTCCCGCCCCACACATCTCTGCCCCACACATTCCTGCCCCACACATTTCCGCCCCACACATTCCCGCCCCACACATTTCCGCCCCACACATTCCCGCCCCACACATTCCCGCCCCACACATTTCCGCCCCACACATTTCTGCCCCACAGATTCCCGCCCCACACATTTCTGCCCCACGCGCTCACAGCGCCGGAAGAAAAGGGGCCGGAAGTCCCGCCCCCCCCGAACGGCGTTTCCGCCGGAAGCGACGCCTCGAAGGGCAGAGGAAGGGCGGAAGTGCGTAAGCTAAGCCCCGCCCACTCCCGGGGCTCAGCCAATGGGAGGCGCCGAGCTCTGCCCCACACATCCCTGCCCCACACATCCCTGCCCCATAGATCTCCGCCCCATAGATCCATTCCCTGCCCCATAGATCCCCCATAGATCCCTGCCCCACAGATTTCCGCCCCATAGATCCCTTCCCTGCCCCATAGATCCCTTCCCTGCCCCATAGATCCCTGCCCCATAGATTTCCGCCCCATAGATCCTCGCCCCATAGAGCCCTTCCCTGCCCCATAGATCCCTTCCCTGCCCCATAGATCCCCGCCCCATACAGCCCTTCCCCACCCCATAAATCCCCGCCCCATAGATCCCTGCTCCATAGATCCCTGCCCCATAGATATCTGCCCCATAGAGCCCTTCCCAGCCCCATAGATCCCCTATGGATCCCTGCCCAATAGATCCCTGCCCCATAGAGCCCCGCCCCATAGATCCCTGCCCCATAGATTCCTTTTCAGCCCCATAGATCCCCGCCCCACAGTCCCTTCTCTGCCCCACGGATTTCTGCCCCACCGATCTCTTTCTGCCCCACACATCCCTCCGCCCCACACATCTCTCCGCCCCACACATCCCTCTTTCTGCCCCACACATTTCTGCCCCACACATTCCCGCCCCCCATTCCCGCCCCCCCATTTCTGCCCCACACATTCCCGCCCCCATTTCTGCCCCACACATTCCCGCCCCACACATTCCTGCCCCACACATTTCTGCCCCACACATTTCTGCCCCACATTCCCGCCCCACATTCCCGCCCCCCCATTTCTGCCCCACACATTCCCGCCCCCCATTCCCGCCCCCATTTCTGCCCCACACATTCCCGCCCCACACATTCCTGCCCCACACATTTCTGCCCCACACATTCCGGCCCCCCACATTCCCGCCCCACACATCCCTCTTTCTGCCCCACACATTCCCGCCTCACACATCCCTCCGCCCCACACATTTCTGCCCCACACATTCCCGCCCCACACATTCCCGCCCCCCATTTCTGCCCCACAGATCCCTGCCCCACACATTCCCGCCCCCCATTTGTGCCCCACAGATCCCTGCCCCACACGTTCCCGCCCCCCCCATTCCCGCCCCACAGATCCCTGCCCCCCAGATCCCCGCCCCCCCCATTCCCGCCCCCCCCATTCCCGCCCCCCCATTCCCGCCCCACAGATCCCTGCCCCACACATTCCCGCCCCACAGATCCCTGCCCCCCACGTTCCCGCCCCCCCCATTCCCGCCCCACACATCCCTCTTTCTGCCCCACACATTCCCGCCCCCCATTCCCGCCCCACAGATCCCTGCCCCACACGTTCCCGACCCCCATTCCCGCCCCCCATTTCTGCCCCACAGATCCCTGCCCCCCCCATTCCCGCCCCCCCTTCCCGCCCCCCATTTGTGCCCCCCAGATCCCCGCCCCCCCGTTCCCGCCCCACACATTTCGGGCCGCACCGCTCCGCTCCGCGATCTGTCCGCGTTCGTCGCCGCGACGGAAGTGACGTCCACTTCCGCTTCCCCCCGGCCACCTTCCGCGCCTCAAGCCCCGCCCACAACGGCCACACGACCAATGGGGAGCCGCCTTTATTCACCACGTGACGCGAAAGCTCCTCCGGGGACGGGAGGGGCGGGGGAAGGGGGCAGAGTCACGTGGTGTAGACCCTCTCCGGCGTCACGTGACGCGGGCGGGGGGGAGCGGGGGGGGTCACGTGGTCCACGGGCCGCCCAAAAGTGTCACGTGTTCACCTGGTGCTTTTTTTCGGGGGGGGTTGGGGGGGGTGTCGCAAGGGTCACGTGACACTGGGGGGGGGCGCCAGGGTCACGTGACACGAGATGGGGAGGGGGCGGGGAGTTTCACCAGGGTCACGTGACACGAGGTGGAGAGGGGTGTTGCACCAGGGTCACGTGACATGAGATGGGGGGGCGGGGGAGGGGGTCGCAAGGGTCACGTGACAAGTTGAGGGGAGGAGGGGCAGCAGGGTCACGTGACACGTGTGTGGGGGGGGGGGGGTCCACTAGGGTCACGTGACATGAGCTGCGTGTGTGGGAGGGGCGCCAGGGTCACGTGACACGAGGTGTGTGTGGGGGGGGGGTCGCCAGGGTCACGTGACACAAGGTGTGTGTGTGGGGGGGTGGTGTCACGTGACCCGGGGTCCTCCCGAGGTCTCGCGGACGTCACGTGGTCTGCTCAGGTCACGTGACGAGGAGGAGGGGCGGGGCGCTTTGGTCACGTGACGAGGAGGAGAGGCGGGGCGCTCCGGTCACGTGACGAGGAGGAGAAGCGGGGCGCTCCGGTCACGTGACGAGGAGAGGCGGGGCGCTCCGGTCACGTGACGAGGAGGAGGGGCGGGGCGCTCCGGTCACGTGACGAGGAGGAGAGGCGGGGCGCTCAGGTCACGTGACACAGCGCCCGGTGCGCCCCGACCGCCGCCGCCGCCGCCGCCGCGATCCCGACCGAGTCCGACAGCGCCGCCAACGAAACGGCCGCGGGAACCGCGACCGGCGGACACTGCGCGACAGGAACAACGCGGCGTCACGGACACGCCACGCGGACACACGGACACCACGCACGGAACACGGACCGCGAAACGGGGATCCCCCGAGAGCGCCCCCTGGTGGCAAGGAGGGGAACTGCAGCCCCATAGGGACACATAGGGACCCCATAGAGACCCACAGAGACCCATAGAGATCCACAGAGACCCATAGAGACCCATAGAGACCCACAGAGACCCCATAGAGACCCACAGAGACCCATAGAGACCCACAGAGACCCCATAGAGACCCACAGAGACCCATAGAGACCCCATAGGGGGAAATGAGGATCCCGTGAGAGCGCCCCCTGGTGGCGCGGAGGGGAACTGCAGCCCCATAGGGACCCCATAGGGACCCCATAGAGACCCATAGAGACCCATAGAGACCCATAGGGACCCCATAGGGACCCATAGGGACCCATAGGGACCCCATAGAGACCCATAGAGACCCCATAGAGTTCCACAGAGACCCATAGAGACCCACAGAGACCCCATAGAGACCCACAGAGACCCATAGAGACCCATAGAGACCCATAGGGACCCCATAGGGACCCATAGAGACCCCATAGCGACCCACAGAGACCCATAGAGACCCACAGAGACCCATAGAGACCCCATAGGGACCCACAGAGACCCCATAGCGACCCACAGAGACCCCATAGCGACCCACAGAGACCCATAAAGACCCCATAGAGACCCATAGAGACCCATCGGGACCCATAGAGACCCACAGAGACCCCATAGAGACCCACAGAGACCCCACAGAGACCCATAGAGACCCACAGAGACCCCATAGAGACCCATAGAGACCCCACAGAGACCCATAGAAGGACACGGGGATCCCGTGAGACCGCCCCCTGGTGGCGCGGAGGGGAACTGCAGCCCCAGAGGGACACATAGAGACCCCAAAGAGACCCATAGGGACCCACAGAGACCCCATAGAGACCCACAGAGACCCATAAAGACCCCATAGAGACCCATAGAGACCCCATAGGGGGAAACGGGGATCCCCTGAGAGTGCCCCCTGGTGGCAACGACGGGAACTGCAGCCCCATAGAGACCCCATAGGGACCCCATAGAGACCCATAGGGACCCCATAGGGGGAAATGGGGATCTCCTGAGAGCGCCCCCTGGTGGCGCGGAGGGGAACTGCAGCCCCATAGGGATCCAGTGGGACCCACAGAGATCACATAGCGCCCCATACCCACCCCACAGCGCCCCATATCCACCCCATAGCGCCCCATAGCGCCCCATATCCACCCCATAGCGCCCCCTAGCGCCCCATACCCACCCCATAGCGCCCCATACCCACCCCACAGCGCCCCATATCCACCCCATAGCGCCCCATAGCGCCCCATATCCACCCCATAGCGCCCCCTAGCGCCCCATACCCACCCCATAGCGCCCCATACCCACACCATAGCGCCCCATAGCCACCCCATAGCGCCCCATACCCACACCATAGCGCCCCATATCCACCCCATAGCGCCCCATAGCCACCCCACAGCGCCCCATAGCCACCCCATAGCGCCCCATAGCCACCCCACTGTGCCCCATAGCACCCCATATCCACCCCATAGCGCCCCATACCCACCCCACACGCCCCATAGCGCCCCATAGCGCCCCATACCCACCCCATAGCGCCCCATAGTGCCCCATATCCACCCCATAGCGCCCCATATCACCCCACAGCGCCCCCTAGCGCCCCATACCCACCCCATAGCGCCCCATACCCACCCCATAGCGCCCCATACCCACCCATAACGCCCCATATCCACCCCATAGCGCCCCATAGTCACCCCACAGCGCCCCATACCCACCCCACACGCCCATAGCGCCCCATAGCGCCCCATACCCACCCCATAGCGCCCCATAGCCACCCCACAGCGCCCCATACCCACCCCATAGCGTCCCATACCCACCCCATAGCGCCCCATACCCACACCATAGCGCCCCATATCCACCCCATAGCGCCCCATATCCACCCCACAGCGCCCCATAGCCACCCCATAGCGCCCCATATCCACCCCATAGCGCCCCATATCCACCCCACAGCGCCCCATAGCGCCCCATAGCGCCCCATAGCGCCCCATAGCGCCCCATAGCGCCCCACCTCCTGCTGGATGTTGCCGAAGGCGTTGGCGTAGGCCCCGCCCCCCACGGTCCCCTCCAATAGGACGAGGGCGAGGGCGGGGCCAAAGGAGGGCAGCCATGGGGCGGCCACGGCCCACAGCAGCGTCCCCGCCGTCACACCCTGCGGGGACATGTGGGGCAGCTATGGGGCAGGGATGTGGGGCAGGGATGTGGGGAGATGTGGGGCAGGGATGTGGGGACATGTGGGGCAGCCATGGGGCAGGGACGTGGGGCAGGGATGTGGGGGCATGTGGGGCAGTTATGGGGCAGCTATGGGGCAGCCATGGGGAAGCTATGGGGCAGCCATGGGGCAGCTGTGGGGCCGCTATGGGGCAGCTATGGGGCAGCTATGGGGCAGCCGTGGGGCAGCCGTGGGGCAGCTGTGGGGCAGCTGTGGGGTAGCTATGGGGCAGCTATGGGGCAGCTATGGGGCCACTATGGGGCAGCTATGGGGCAGCCGTGGGGCAGCTGTGGGGCAGCTATGGGGCAGCTATGGGGCAGCCGTGGGGCAGCTATGGGGCAGCTATGGGGCAGCTGTGGGGCAGCTATGGGGCAGCCGTGGGGCAGCTGTGGGGCAGCTATGGGTCACTACGGTTCTCTATGGACCTCTATAGATTTCAATGGGGACTCTATTGAAATCTATGGATCTCAATGGGGTCCCTACGGGGCCGCTATGGGGCAGCTATGGGGCAGCTACGGGGCCGCTATGGGGCAGCTATGGGGCAGCGGTGGGGCAGCTGTGGGGCAGCCGTGGGGCAGCTATGGGGCAGCCGTGGGGCAGCTACGGGGCCGCTATGGGGCAGCTATGGGGCAGCCGTGGGGCAGCTACGGGGCCGCTATGGGGCAGCTATGGGGCAGCCGTGGGGCAGCTATGGGGCAGCCATGGGGCAGCTGTGGGGCAGCCGTGGGGCGCACCTGCAGCAGCGCGAGCATCCAGATGTGGCGGAAGCGGCAGCAGCTCAGGGACGAACGCGACACGAACACGGCGGCCTGGTACGCCAGCTGGTACCTGTGGGGCAGCCCCACGGCGCGACCCACGGCGCGACCCACGGCACGACCCACGGACACCCCACACAGCCCCACACAGCCCCATAGCGCCCCATAGGGCCCCACAGAGCCCCATAGCGCCCCATAGCGCCCCACAGAGCCCCATAGCGCCCCATAGAGCACCATAGAGCCCCATATACACCCCCCACAGCCCCATAGAGCCCCATAGCGCCCCCCAGAGCCCCATAGAGCCCCATAGGGCCCAATAGAGCCCCATGGCGCCCCATAGCGCCCCACAGAGCCCCATAGCGCCCCACAGAGCCCCATAGAGCCCCATATACACCCCCCACAGCCCCATAGAGCCCCATAGCGCCCCCCAGAGCCCCATAGCGCCCCACAGAGCCCCATAGAGCCCCACAGAGTCCCATAGAGCCCCATAGTGCCCCATAGCGCTCCACAGAGCCCCATAGAGCCCCATAGCGCCCCATAGCGCCCCACAGAGCCCCATAGCGCCCCATAGAGCCCCATAGAGCCCCACAGTGCCCCATAGAGCCCCATAGTGCCCCAGAGCGCCCCACACAGCCCCAGAGCGCCCCACACAGCCCCATAGCGCCCCACAGAGCCCCATAGAGCCCCATATACACCCCCCACAGTCCCACAGAGCCCCATAGCGCCCCCCAGAGCCCCATAGCGCCCCATAGAGCCCCATAAAGCCCCATAGCACCCCCCACAGCCCCCCCAGAGCCCCATAGCGCCCCATAGGGCCCCACAGAGCCTCATAGCGCCCCATAGCGCCCCACAGAGCCCCATAGCGCCCCATAGAGCCCCATAGCGCCCCATAGACACCCCCCACAGCCCCCCAGAGCCCCATAGCGCCCCATAGCGCCCCACAGAGCCCCATAGCGCCCCATAGAGCCCCATAGCGCCCCATAGACACCCCCCACAGCCCCCCAGAGCCCCATAGCGCCCCATAGCGCCCCACAGAGCCCCATAGCGCCCCATAGAGCCCCATAGACACCTCCCACAGCCCCATAGAGCCCCATAGGGCCCCATAGGGCCTCATAGAGCCCCATAGCGCCCCATAGCACCCCACAGAACCCCATAGACACCCCCCACAGCCCCATAGAGCCCTATAGTGCCCCATAGAGCCCCACAGAGCCCCATAGCGCCCCATAGAACCCCATAGCGCCCCATAGCACCCCACAGAGTCCCATAGAGCCCCATAGTGCCCCATAGCACTCCATAGAGCCCCACAGAGACCCCCCAGAGCCCCACAGAGCCCCATAGCGCCCCATAGACACCCCCAGAGCCCCACAGAGCCCTATAGAGTCCCATAGACACCCCCCAGAACCCCATAGAACCCTATACTGTGCCCCACAGCGCCCCATAGAGACCCAGAGCACCCCACAGTGCCCCATAGACACCCCACAGCGCCCCATAGCACCCCACAGTGCCCCATAGCACCCCACAGTGCCCCATAGCGCCCCACAGAGCCCCATAGAGCCCCACAGCGCCCCATAGCGCCCCATAGACACCCCCCAACACCCCACAGTGCCCCACACCGTGACCCACAGCGCCCCATAGCACCCCACAGTGCCCCATAGACACCCCACAGCGCCCATAGCACCCCACAGTGCCCCATAGACACCCCACAGCGCCCCATAGCGCCCCATAGAGCCCCATAGCACCCCACAGCACCCATAGCACCCCACAGTGCCCCATAGACACCCCACAGCGCCCCATAGCACCCCACAGTGCCCCATAGACACCCCACAGCGCCCCATAGCGCCCCATAGAGCCCCATAGCACCCCACAGCGCCCCATAGAGCCCCACAGTGCCCCATAGAGCCCCACAGCGCCCCATAGCGCCCCATAGACACCCCCCAACACCCCACAGAGCCCCACAGAGCCCCACACCGTGACCCACAGCGCCCCAGAGCGCCCCACAGCCTGACCCATAGCGTGACCCACAGCGCGGCCACCGGGAATCTATGGGGCAGCCCCACAAGTGCTACTCACCAGCGGTACTGCTCGCTGTGGGTCAGGGCCGACGTGGGGAAGTAGAGCAGCTCCAGCTACGTGTGGGGAGAACGCCACGCTGCCCCACGGCGCTATGGGGCAGGACCCCCAGCCCCATAGAATCCCGCCCCACAGAGCCCCCAGCCCCCACACCTCTGCCCCATAGAATCCCGCCCCACAGAGCCCCCAGCCCCACACCTCTGCCCCATAGAATCCCGCCCCACAGAGCCTCCAGCCCCACATATTTGCCCCATAGAATCCCGCCCCACAGAGCCTCCAGCCCCACACCTCTGCCCCATAGAATCCCGCCCCACAGAGCCCCCAGCCCCACACCTCTGCCCCATAGAATCCCGCCCCACAGAGCCTCCAGCCCCACACCTCTGCCCCATAGAATCCCGCCCCACAGAGCCTCCAGCCCCACATATTTGCCCCATAGAATCCCGCCCCACAGAGCCTCCAGCCCCACACCTCTGCCCCATAGAATCCCGCCCCACAGAGCCTCCAGCCCCACATATTTGCCCCATAGAATCCCGCCCCACAGAGCCTCCAGCCCCACACCTCTGCCCCATAGAATCCCCCCCCCACAGAGCCTCCAGCCCCACACCTCTGCCCCATAGAATCCCGCCCCACAGAGCCTCCAGCCCCACATATTTGCCCCATAGAATCCCGCCCCACAGAGCCTCCAGCCCCACATATTTGCCCCATAGAATCCCGCCCCACAGAGCCTCCAGCCCCACATATTTGCCCCATAGAATCCCGCCCCACAGAGCCTCCAGCCCCACATATTTGCCCCATAGAATCCCGCCCCACAGAGCCTCCAGCCCCACACCTCTGCCCCATAGAATCCCGCCCCACAGAGCCTCCAGCCCCACACCTCTGCCCCATAGAATCCCACCCCACAGAGCCTCCAGCCCCACACCTCTGCCCCATAGAATCCCGCCCCACAGAGCCTCCAGCCCCACATATTTGCCCCATAGAATCCCGCCCCACAGAGCCTCCAGCCCCACATATTTGCCCCATAGAATCCCGCCCCACAGATCCCCCCAGCCCCATAGCGCCGCACTGCGCCCCATAGCGCACCAGCCCCACAGATCCCTCCAGCCCCACAGTGCCCCATAGCGCCCCAACCCCACAGCGCCCCACAGCGCCCCATAACTGCCCCAGCCCCATAGCACCCCACAGCGCCCCATAGCACCCCAGCCCCACAGCGCCCCACAGCGCCCCATAACTGCCCCAGCCCCATAGCGCCCCATAGCGCCCCACAGCGCCCCAGCCCCATAGTGCCCCACAGCGCCCCATAGCACCCCAGCCCCACAGCGCCCCATAGCACCCCACAGCGCCCCATAGCGCCCCACAGCGCCCCATAGCGCACCAGTCCCTGGTTGACGAAGTACTCGAAGAAATAAATGAGGGTCAGTGGAGCCGCGTTCCGCAGCAGAACCTGGGGGGGGACAGACCCATAGCGCCCCACATCCCGCCCCATAGCGCCCCACATCCTGCCCCACAGCACCCCACATCCCGCCCCATAGCGCCCCACATCTGACCCCACATCCCGCCCCATAGCGCCCCACATCCCGCCCCACAGCACCCCACATCCCGCCCCACAGCGCCCCATATCCCGCCCCATAGCACCCCATATCCTGCCCCATAGCGCCCCACATCCCGCCCCATAGCGCCCCACATCTGACCCCACATCCCGTCCCACATCCGACCCCACATCCTGCCCCATAGCGCCCCACATCCCGCCCCACAGCGCCCCACATCTGACCCCACATCCCGCCCCACATCCCACCCCACATCCGACCCCACATCCCGCCCCCATAGCGCCCCACATCCGACCCCACATCCCGCCCCACAGCGCCCCACATCCCGCCCCACAGCGCCCCACATCTGACCTTACATCCCGCCCCACATCCCACTCCACATCCGACCCCACATCCCGCCCCACAGCGCCCCACATCCCGCCCCACAGCGCCCCACATCCCACCCCATAGCGCCCCCCCACATCCCGCCCCATAGCGCCCCACATCCCACCCCACATCCCGCCCCACAGCGCCCCACATCCCGCCCCACAGCTCCCCACATCCCGCCCCACAGCGCCCCACATCCGACCCCACATCCCGCCCCACATCCCGCCCCATAGCGCCCCACATCCCGCCCCACACCGCCCGCCGCTCACTCTGAGCACGCAGCGCTTCTCATCGGGGCTCAGCCCCACACTTGTGGGGCGCGGATCCAACAGCGGCCGCTCCTCGGGGGGCGGCGCCCGGGGGGGGCGGAGGAGGAAGAAGAAGCTGTGGGGCGGAGGATGTGGGGCTGCCCCACAAGTGGAGCCTCCGCCCCACACTGTGCCCCACAACTACCCCCCCCGTGCCCCACAGCGCCCCGTAACCCACCCCCCGTGCCCCATAGCTGCCCCCCCGTGCCCTATAGCGCCCCATAGTGCCCCCCACTGTGACCCACAGAGCCCCATAGCGCCCCACAGAGCCCCATAGCGCCCCACAACCGCCCCCCTGTGCCCCACAGCGCCCATAACTTGCCCCCCCGTGCCCCATAGCTGCCCCACAGCACCTCATAACCACATCCCTGCGCCCCACAACCACCCCACGGCACCCCCATAACCCACCCCCCCGCGCCCCACGGCGCCCCATAACCACCCCCCTGAGCCCCACAACCACCCCACCGCGCCCCATAACCACCCCCCCGCGCCCCACAGTGCCCCACAACCACCCCCCTACACCCCACACCCGCCCCATAACCACAGCCCCGCACCCCACAACCACCCCCCCGTGCTCCACAACCACCCCACGGCGCCCCACAACCACCCCCCCGTGCCCCACAACCACCCCCCCGTGCCCCATAACCGCCCCCCCGCGCCCCACAACCACCCCCCCGTGCCCCATAACCACCCCCCCCGCGCCCCACAACCACCCCCACCGCGCCCCACAGCGCCCCACAACCACCCCACCGTGCCCCACAACCACCCCCCCGCACCCCATAACCACCCCCCCGCACCCCACGGCGCCCCATAACCACCCCCCCGCGCCCCACAGTGCCCCACAACCAACCCCCGTGCCCCACAGAGCCCTATAACCACCCCCCCGCGCCCCATAACCCCCCCCCCGTGCCCCACAACCACCCCACAGCGCCCCACAACCACCCCCCCGTGCCCCACAACCACCCCCACGTGCCCATAACCACCCCCCCGCGCCCCACAACCACCCCACCGCGCCCCACAGCGCCCCACAACCACCCCACCGTGCCCCACAACCACCCCCCCCGTGCCCCATAACCACCCCCCCGCGCCCCACAGCGCCCCACAACCACCCCACCGTGCCCCACAACCACCCCACCGCGCCCCATAACCACCCCTACGCGCCCCACGGCGCCCCATAACCACCCCCCCGCGCCCCACAGTGCCCCACAACCAACCCCCGTGCCCCACAGAGCCCTATAACCACCCCCCCGCACCCCATAACCCCCCCCCCGTGCCCCACAACCACCCACGGCGCCCCACAACCACCCCACGGCGCCCCACAACCACCCCCCCCACGCCCCACGGCGCCCCATACCTGCCGAGCATGGTGGGGGGCAGCAGCAGCAGCGGGAGCAGCGCTCGTGTGGGGCGCAGGAGCCCCCCCTGCGTCAGCCCCACATAGAGCAGCGCGCCCCCCAACCCCGCCCCACCGCTGCCCGACGCCCAACACGACAGCGCCGAGCTGTGGGGCAGACCCACAGCGCCTCAGACCCCGGCCCCATAAGTGGGACCGCAGCCCCGTAAGTGTGGCCCCAGCCCCATAGCAGCCCCATAAGTGTCACCCCAGCCCCATAGCAGCCCCATAAGTGCGGTTCCAGCCCCATAGCAGCCCCATAAGTGCGCTTCCAGCCCCATAGCAGCCCCATAAGTGTGGCCCCAGCCCCGTAGCAGCCCCATAAGTGTGGTCCCAGCCCCATAGCAGCCCCATAAGTGCGGTTCCAGCCCCATAGCAGCCCCATAAGTGTGGTCCCAGCCCCATAGCAGCCCCATAAGTGTCACCCCAGCCCCATAGCAGCCCCATAAGTGCGGTTCCAGCCCCATAGCAGCCCCATAAGTGCGGTTCCAGCCCCATAGCAGCCCCATAAGTGCGGTTCCAGCCCCATAGCAGCCCCATAAGTGCGGTTCCAGCCCATAGCAGCCCCATAAGTGTGGCCCCAGCCCCATAGCAGCCCCATAAGTGCGGTTCCAGCCCCATAGCAGCCCCATAAGTGTGGCCCCAGCCCCATAGCAGCCCCATAAGTGTGGCCCCAGCCCCATAGCAGCCCCATAAGTGCGGTTCCAGCCCCATAGCAGCCCCATAAGTGTGGCCCCAGCCCCATAGCAGCACCATAAGTGCGGTTCCAGCCCCATAGCAGCCCCATAAGTGTGGCCCCAGCCCCATAGCAGCCCCATAAGTGTGGCCCCAGCCCCATAGCAGCCCCATAAGTGTTGCCCCAGCCCCATAGCAGCCCCATAAGTTTGGCCCCAGCCCCATAGCAGCACCATAAGTGCGGTTCCAGCCCCATAGCAGCCCCCATAAGTGTGGCCCCAGCCCCGTAGCAGCCCCATAAGTGTGGTCCCAGCCCCATAGCAGCCCCACAAGTGTCGCCCCAGCCCCATAGCAGCCCCATAAGTGCGGTTCCAGCCCCATAGCAGCCCCATAAGTGCAGTTCCAGCCCCATAGCAGCCCCATAAGTGTGGCCCCAGCCCCATAGCAGCCCCATAAGTGTCACCCCAGCCCCATAGCAGCCCCATAAGTTTGGCCCCAGCCCCATAGCAGCCCCATAAGTGTGGCCCCAGCCCCATAGCAGCCCCATAAGTGTGGTCCCAGCCCCATAGCAGCCCCATAAGTTTGGCCCCAGCCCCATAGCAGCCCCATAAGTGTGGTCCCAGCCCCATAGCAGCCCCCCCCAGCCCCACATGGCCCCATAACAGCCCCCCCCAGCCCCACATCGCCCCATAGCAGCACCCCCCAGCCCCACAACGCCCCATAACAGCCCCCCCCAGCCCCACATGGCCCCATAGCAGCCCCCCCAGCCCCACAGCACCCCATAACAGCCCCCCCCCAGCCCCACATGGCCCCATAGCAGCCCCCCTCAGCCCCACATGGCCCCATAGCAGCCCCCCCAGCCCCACATGGCCCCATAGCAGCCCCCACAGCGCCCCATAGCAGCCCCCCCCAGCCCCACATGGCCCCATAGCAGCCCCCCCCAGCCCCACATGGCCCCATAGCAGCCCCCCTCAGCCCCACATGGCCCCCATAGCAGCCCCCCCCAGCCCCACATGGCCCCATAGCAGCCCCCCCCAGCCCCACATGGCCCATAGCAGCCCCCCCAGCCCCACAGCGCCCCATAACAGCCCCCCCCAGCCCCACATGGCCCCATAGCAGCCCCCCCAGCCCCACAGCGCCCCATAACAGCCCCCCCCCAGCCCCACATGGCCCCATAGCAGCCCCCCCCAGCCCCACATCGCCCCATAGCAGCCCCCCCCAGCCCCACATGGCCCCACACCTGGGGTAGGCGGAGCTCAGGCTCAGGAAGGTGATCTCCCCCAGCCCCGAAGATGCGCTCGTCAGTGCCACTCCTGTGGGGCACAGCCGCCCCATAGCGCCGCCCCATAGCGCCCCACCCCATAGCCCTGCCCCATAGCGCCGCCCCACAGCGCCCCACCCCATAGCCCTGCCCCATAGCGCCGCCCCATAGCGCCCCACCCCATAGAGCCTCCCCATAGCCCTGCCCCACAGCGCCCCACCCCATAGCCCTGCCCCATAGCGCCCCAGCCCATAGCCCTGCCCCATAACCACACCCCACAGCCCCGCCCCATAGCCCTGCCCCACAGCCCCACCCCACAGCCCTGCCCCATAACCACACCCCACAGCCCTGCCCCACAGCCCTGCCCCATAACCCCGCCCCACAGCCCCACCCCACAGCCCTGCCCCATAACCACACCCCACAGCCCTGCCCCACAGCCCCGCCCCATAACCCCGCCCCACAGCACTCACCCCCCAAGCTGACCCCCGCCCCACAGCTCTCACCCCCCAAGCTGACCCCCGCCCCCTAACCACACCCCACAGCCCTGCCCCATAGCCCCACCCCATAACCTCGCCCCACAGCCCCGCCCCACAGCACTCACCCCCCAAGCTGACCCCCACTCCGGCCCCGATGGCCACGAGGGAGCATCCGCCCCACGCAGCGACGGCCACGGTGACCACGCGGACGCTATGGGGCGGGAATCAGTGGGGCAGCCCCACGGCGACCCCCAGCGGAGGAGTGGGGCCGCCCCACGGCTCACCTATAGGGCACGAGGTGCGCCCCAAAGGGGGCGGCCAACTTCACCAGCAGCGACGGCACGATGTCGGCCAGCAGCACCGCCTGCCCCACAAGTTGGGGGGCGCCCCATAAGTGAGGTATGGGGGTGCCCCATATGCGGGGTGTGGGGGCGCCCCATAAGTGAGGCGTGGGGCGCCCCATAAGTGAGGCATGGGGTGCCCCGTAAGTGAGGCATAGGGTGCCCCATAACCCACATTAAAACCCCACAGCACCCCATAACCCACCCCATAGCGCCACACAGTGCCCCATAGTGCCCCATAGCGCCCCATAACCCACCCCATAGCGCACCATAGAGCCCCATAACCCACATTAAAACCCCATAGCACCCCATAACCCACCCCATAGCGCCACACAGTGCCCCATAGTGCCCCATAGCGCCCCATAACCCACCCCATAGCGCACCACAGAGCCCCATAACCCACATTAAAACCCCATAGCGCCCCATAACCCACCCCATAGCGCCCCATAGAGCCCCATAACCCACATTAAAACCCCACAGCGCCCCATAACCCACCCCATAGCGCCCCATAGAGCCCCATAGTGCCCCATAGCGCCCCATAACCCACCCCATAGCGCACCATAGAGCCCCATAACCCACATTAAAACCCCATAGCGCCCCATAACCCACCCCATAGCGCCCCATAGAGCCCCATAACCCACATTAAAATCCCATAGCGCCCCATAACCCACCCCATAGCGCCCCATAGCACCCCCTAACCCACATTAAAACCCCATAGTGCCCCATAACTCACCCCATAGTACCCCATAACCGGCCTTAAAACCCCATAGCACCCCATAACCCACCCCATAGCGCCACATAACCCACATTAAAACCCCATAGCGCCCCATAACCCACCCCATAGCGCCCCATAGCACCCCCTAACCCACATTAAAACCCCATAGCGCCCCATAACTCACCCCATAGTACCCCATAACCGGCCTTAAAACCCCATAGCACCCCATAACCCACCCCATAGCGCCCCATAACCCACATTAAAACCCCATAGCGGCCCATAACCCAACCCAATAGCGCCCCATAGCACCCCATAGCCCACATTAAAACCCCATAGCGCCCCATAACCCACCCCATAGCGCCCCATAGAGCCCCATAACCCACATTAAAACCCCACACCGCCCCATAACTCACCCCATAGCACCCCAGAACCCACATTAAAACCCCATAGCGCCCCATAACCCACCCCATAGCGCCCCATTGCGCCCCATAACCCACATTAGAACCCCATAGCACCCCATAACCCACCCCATAGCGCACCATAGAGCCCCATAACCCACATTAAAATCCCAGAGCGCCCCATAACCCACCCCATAGCGCCCCATAGAGCCCCATAACCCACATTAAAATCCCATAGTGCCCCATAACCCACCCCAGAGCGCCCCATAGCACCCCCTAACCCACATTAAAACCCCATAGTGCCCCATAACTCACCCCATAGTACCCCATAACCGGCCTTAAAACCCCATAGCACCCCATAACCCACCCCATAGCGCCCCATAACCCACATTAAAACCCCATAGCGCCCCATAACCCACCCCATAGCGCCCCATAGCACCCCATAACCCACCCCATAGTGCCCCATAGCGCCCCATAACCCGCATTAAAACCCCATAGCGCCCCATAGCACCCCATAACCCACCCCATAGTGCCCCATAGCGCCCCATAACCCGCATTAAAACCCCATAGCGCCCCATAGCGCCCCATAACCCACCCCATAGCGCCCCACAGCCCCGTCCTCACCCCGGTGGATATGGGGCCGCAGTCATGTCCGGACCCATTGTGTGGGGCGGGCGGCTGCTGTGGGGCACAAGAGGGTGTGGTCTCAGAAGGGGGCGGGGCTGAAAGGGGAGGGGCTAAAAGGGGCGTGGTCACAGAAGGGGAGGGGCCGAATGGGGGGGACTAAAAGGAGGCGTGGCCAAGTGGGCGGGGCCCGAAGAGGGGCGGGGTTAAAGAAGGGGGCGGGGCTGAAAGGGGAGGGGCTTTAAAGGGGAGTGGTCACAGAAGGGGAGGGGACGAATGGGGAGAGGCTATAGGGGGCGGGGCAAAGGGGGGCGGGGATAAAGAGGGGTGGGGCTAAAGAAGGGGAAGGGGCTGAAGGGGGGGTGGGGCCAGATGGGGGCGGGGCTAAAGAAGGGGGCGGGGCTGAAGGGGGTGGGACCAGATGGGGAGGGGCAAAAGGGGGGAGGGCTAAAGAAGGGGGCGGGGCCAAAAGGGGGCGGGGCCACACCTGATTGGATCGCAGGATGTCATGGGCGGCGCTCAGCATCACCACATAGGGAGCGTTGTTACACAGCCCCAGCAGCCTGACCCACACGTGTGGGGCGCCCCATAAGTGAAGGACCCACACGTGTGGGGCGCCCCATAAGTGAAGGACCCACACGTGTGGGGCGCCCCATAAGTGAAGGACCCACACGTGTGGGGCGCCCCAGAAGTGACCGACCCACACGTGTGGGGCGCCCCAGAAGTGAAGGACCCACACGTGTGGGGCGCCCCATAAGAGATGACTGACCCACAAGTGTGGGGCGCCCCATAGATGTGTGGGGCACTCACCAGAAGGCAGCGGCGTTGCGGCAGAGCTCCATGCGCGGGGGGGGACGGGGGGTCCTCCTCTGTGGGGCACAAATGGGCGCTATGGGGTAGCTGTGGGGCAGCTGTGGGGCGCTATGGGGCAGCTGTGGGGCAGCTGTGGGGCAGCCGTGGGGCAGCTATGGGGCAGCTATGGGGCAGCTGAGGGGCAGCTGTGGGGCAGCTGTGGGGCAGCTATGGGGCAGCTGTGGGGCAGCTGTGGGGCAGCTATGGGGCAGCTATGGGGCAGCTGTGGGGCAGCTATGGGGCAGCTGTGGGGCGCTATGGGGCAGCTGTGGGGCAGCTATGGGGCAGCTGTGGGGCGCTATGGGGCGCTATGGGGCGATAACCGCTCACCGGCTCCGTCAGTTTCCGCCATCTCCGCCGGCTGGGGTCGATGTCACGTGACCGCCGCCCCACGTGACTCGGCGGCCCGCTCCGACGGGAGCGCATGCGCGTTTCTGAGCTCTCCCCCCCCACCCCCCCCCCACCTCCCCTCCTCCGTGTTGATTGGTCGAGAGGGCGGAGCGCTGCTTTCCCATTGGTTGGCGGCCGGAGGGGGCGGGTCTAAGGGCAGAAGTCGGCTTTTTCGCCCCCAATTTGGGGTCTGGGGGGCACTTGTGGGTCCGGGAGGATCGTGGGGGGGGAC